>JBBIGC010000036.1:12259360-12275623 GCA_037576955.1 Lepidarchus adonis
AACTCTGTAAAGCTGCTTTGTGACAATGTCAGTTGTAAAAAGCGCTGTATAAATAAATTTGACTTGACTTGACTTGACTTGACTTGACCAAGTATGAAACCAAAATCGGACTGTTCATTAAAAAGTACAACACTGACTAAGGTAAGAAAAAGGTAAGGAACTATGTCCGGACTATGCAATTCCATTTAGTTTAAACATTTAAGAGATATATATATATATAATTTTTATAGCATTTTTATTGATGATAGATCCATTTGAGAAGTAGCTTAAAAGCAAAAAAGTGTGGACACTCCTGCAATAAACCTTTTACTTTTCTACTTTAATACTTAAGTATTTTTGGAAGCAAGAACTTCAGTACTTTCACTTCAGTAAAATTTGACTGAATGACTTTCACTTGTATTGGAGTAACATTTGACTAGTGGCGTTTGTACTTTCACTGAAGTACTGAAGTTAGATACTTTGGTTGCCTCTTGCCCCTGCTATTGGAAGGTTGCAGGTTTAAGTGACGGCCCAGGTGCCACTGAGGTACTCTTGAGCATGGTGACGTCCCATGTGTGGATGGGCTGGTGGTGGAGTGGTGCAGTGTGTGTAACAGTCACTTTCACTTCATTCGCATTGTGCTTCAATGATGTGTACTTCAAAGATATCAGACGGGGATTTATTCCTGTCCATAGACAAGTCCATCTCTGACCGTGTCGGACCCATAATACTGAACAAGATGACTCAACTATGTGTTAAGCAGAGCAGAAAGAGGCTAATTATTTACCCAGGAGTGCACTCTTCCCTGAAGGAGCTCTCTCTCTCTATCTCTCTCTCTCTCTCTCTCTCTCTTTCTCTCTCTCTCGGCCAGACCTTTGTTTTCTTCCTGAAGAAAGGCTTTGTCTAGGACGGGGGAGTGACCTTTACGATGCCGAATACAGCCCCGTCAGCGGTGTGTCCCAGATTCTCTGCCATCATTCTAAAGTAAAAAAAAGAAACTCCTCAGCAGTCATCTGTACTGGTGTGAATCACCGAGCTTTCTTCCCTCTGGCTCATCTCTCAGCCGCTTAACAACTCTGAAAAGCCTTTATGAGCGGAGCCTTTAACCTGTCATTTACAGTAGAGCTGGCTACTGACTTCTTCGTGCAGGGTTTTTTGGTACCAGGCACAGCTCTAGGTAACATTTTTGTAGAGTCGCATTGCTGAAGGTGGCAAGCAATGAGGGCCTCAGAGTAAACTTGCTGTGTTAATTGCTCTCCCAGGTGATGCAGAATACAGTTGCTTCTCATGCACTAATGAGAGTCTAGGGAATTGAATCATGCTTTGCACCACAAGAAGGAACGGCAGTAGAGGCAACAGATGTGAAAAAGTGGAAGAATAGCATGGGAAGATAATTGCAGGAGGTTACCGGAATATTTTCCAATGTTACTAACCTAACTGGCAATGAATTTCAGTTAACTGGGCAATTAGCACCTAATATACTTGCATTTTCTCAATGCCAATGCCAAATTTTTAGCCTTATTTGTCAAAGTATTTCTTCAAGAGAGGCTTGCTGGTGTGTAGCAATTCCCACTGTAATGACTTGACAGAGAATTTGAGCACAGTCTGATGCAAGTTATTGACAGAGTCCAATTTCTGGACAACAGAAAACTAGAACATGCTACACTTTACATTAGTTATCCCGACAGTGTGGGAATTGTTACACTCCTACACAAGAGACGACAACAGGCAACACAGTGAGCAACACAAGAACAGGGCAACACACCACACTTAGAGTACACCAAGCAATTTCTTACAAAGTATATATCCTACACCAGGGGTCACCAACATGGTGCCCCCAAAGACCACATGAGGTGCCCATGGACCTGTTCCAAAAATTCACCAATGATCAGCATCTACAATTTTATTTTATCCTGTTGCCGTTCTTCTTTAATGACCTTTGCATTTTGTTTCCATTTGAAAACATAAAACACATAAACTCTAGGTAAACTCTAATTGTAGTTTAATGGTCTGTATTGTGTGCAAACATTCATGCAGAGTAAACTCGCTGGCACAGTGAAGATGTTGAATGTAGAGTTGAATGTAGCTTCTTATGCCAAAAACATGGCAGAAAAAAATCTATTTAAAACAATAGCTATTATAAATAAAGAGTAGAATAGTGATATTATCTGTTTCCAAATCAAAAAATCAAAAAATAAAAGGGATCAGTGTCTTTACATAGATGAGCATCATTAATAATAATATATAACTAAAAGAAAACGGAGCAAATTTGTTATTTAAGAAGAGTGTATCAAACTGGTCGGCGTTCGTATGGCTCAGTACCCGTAAAGTAGCGCTCAGTTTCAAAAAGGTTGGTGACCCCTGTCCTACACTACACTGGACGCATGGAGTTCACATTGGTGGAACATATGTGTTGTTAAGTGTTGGTTGACCCTGGTGTAGCAGAGACATATTTTTGTTGACGTGGGTGTGGAGACTTTATAATCAGAAATATCCCCTCAACCCTGATCCACAATAGTTAGTTGGTAGACAACAATGGGTGGTTGCCTGTTGTAGCATATTTGAGGAGTGTGGTTATAGCCAATGCATAGCTAACATAACTATGACCTTTAATTTGAGATAAGTGGCCCATATCCTATATTTTTCTTTAACATCAGAATATTTAAATAAACTCTGTCCCTTGTTGTGTCTCAGGAAGCAATTAGTGCTGATAACTGTAAGATGGTGTACATTTGAATACACTTACTTTTATGCCATCAGAAACAGTAAATAAGATAAAATGGGCTGTTGGTGCAGTTTAGTTTATATATGGGCTGAAGAAAGTGAGTTTTCCATGACTGGGACCTTTCAGTGCATTAAAATGAGAAATAAAATGTATGGCTAGGTATTTGAATATGACATAATACAGATAAATAGCACTCCAGCAGGCCTCTCCAGTTTTTCTGTGGTGCTTACAGTTTCAAGCCATGGTCAGCAGAAGAGTCATGCTAAAATGGACAAATGTGAGGTTTAGAAAGTAACCCAAAACCTAGCACACCTCCAGTGCTTTACATTATTTATGTCTTAATACTGTTATGAATTGATTTCTTTATTGATTCCATCACATCAGAACGCTTAGGAGGATGCAGCAGATATCCACCTCAAACAACATCACAGCATGTTTTCTCCAAAACACTTTTATGAAGGATTTGTCAACATGTGCAATCTCAACTACTACGCTTATTGCAATTCCGAACGAGGCCTGTACTGGACAGCAGCCCAGAAGCTGGAGTGGATTGGTTCTTGTAAGCCGACTTCATCCTTTCGCACTTTATCCATGGGCTGACCCACCTCCTCATTGCTCAATGACCACAGCACTCTCATATTTCATTGGGTGACTGCAGGTTTACTGCCTCCCTGTGATATAGAAGTCACCTCAGATATTGTTGACACATAGAAAGGTGTTTTCCTGAGATCTAAACAGCAAACAATTGTGTCTAACTAGATCTTTTCCGTTCCAATTTGGACTGCAGTCATGTTCTTTCACTTTCACCAAGTTCTATTAGAACAGGCCTCTCACTTGTCGCATGTGAACGCCACCAATATGTGAAGGGTTAGGCACACTTCCCCAGCCCAATGTGAAGCATTCCCCTGCCAAAATAGCAACTCCGAAAATTCCTTGTGCTACTGAGGTTCTCAGCATTTTTCAGCAGCAAATAATTTTTTATTTTAATTTGAGTATACAAGGGGACCCCGACTTACAACATGCTCGAATTACGAAAAATTGTGGTTATGATGCTAACCCAAACCCCTTTTTTTAATGGTGTGGAAAATGAAAGTGAAACTAAATTGAATAAAACGCTGAAAAAATGCAATACAGAGCCTCGGGTGGGTGAATGTCTCCCTCTGGTGGACTGACAGGGTATTACACACATAGACGCTTATGTAAGTGTAATTTACGTCATACATTCAAGAACTGTCGTAAGTCGAAAAAACGCAAAGTTTTCAATCAAAGAATCTTCTATTGGCATTATTGGCAAATAATAAAGATCATTTTATTTATAATCACTGTAGTAATCAGTTATGGTTGCAGAAGAGTTGTGCTAAAATGGACAAATGTGAGTTTAAGAAAGTAACCCAAAACCTAGCACACCTCCAATGTCTTATTTATGTCTTAATACTGTTATAAATCGATTTCTTTATTGATGACATTATATCAGAACATTTAGGATGATGTAGCAGATATCCACCTCAAACATCACAGCTTGTTTTCTCCAAAAAAAGATTTGTCAACATGTGCAACATCAACAACTATGGTTGCCCTGCGATGGGTTGGCCTCCCGTCCCTGGTGTACCCTGCTCTGGCCTGCAGTCATCTGGCATCGGCTCCAGCTTCCCCACCATCTGACATGAATGAAGCATTTAGGAAAATAGAGGATTGAGTCGTTACTATGGTAATTAGTGATTGTGTTACTTCTGGTTGATTAAGCAGGATAAAATAATACAAACAAACAAACAAACAATAAATTGCATTATCACAACTGTTTATCTTGTAAGTTCTACTGTGGGACTGGGCCGCTGCACTGAATGTGCTGCACAAAATTACCTTCACTTTCAAGCTGAAGCGAGCAGACAACTTAACACTTCTATAAAGCTCAGTTTGGAAAATCTGAGTGATTTTAGTGTGGAAGAACTTGACTGGCCCGCAGAGAGCCTGATCTTCTCATTCAACATCAGTGTCTGATCTGAAATCAGAAATGTGCTTCTGGGAGAAAGGTAAAAAATTCCCATAAACACACTTCTAATCTTGTGGAATGTTTGACCAGAAGAGTTGAACGTGTTGTAGCTGCAAAGGGTGAGCTGACGTCATATTAAACCCTGTAGATTATGAATGGGATGTCATTCTTCATCAACGCATGAAGAATGTGTTGTTCACCCCATCACTGTTTTTTTTCCTTCCACTACCACTAGATAGTTAGCATAGATAATGGATAAATAGAGATTTGAATGCTTCAGATAAGTTGTGTAATGCCAGAGACCTAAGTTTTGCTTATTTTTCTGTCAAATTACCTCATATCACCAACTAACATTAAAGAGTAGCTCAAATCACCATCACTCCACAGCATAAGGTTTGCTCTGGGTGGGTTCTGTAGCAGTGCTTCTGCTGTTTCCAGTTGTTTTAGTAGGAAATATTCAACGCCCTTCACATAAAGATAGAGAAGAGACTAGAATGCTATGGACTAGTATGCTAACTCTTGAATTTTACACATCCAAATCATCACCACATACAAACGACAGCTTTCCAGATGCCAACAGTTTAAATAACTTATAGAGGAAGTGCAACTGTCAGTATGTTATGCAATGTGATTGTATAATTTTATTTTACCTTATAATGCACAGGTGAGAAAGAACATTGATGGGTGATGGATTCATCTGATTATCTCATTACAATGGCACCTGCTGGGGTTGGGATATATTAGGCAGCAAGTGGCCAGTCAGAGCTAAATTAAAATTCCAGAGAGGTCACAGAGTCTGGATTTCATGGACATAGAGAATTGGAGTGAACTGTGACGCTGGTGCTGTAGCCCCATCACTCTCATGAGTTCTCTCAAGTTTAATGACGGTGGAGGTGGAGGTGGCGCTGGTGTCTAATGACCATGTCCCCTTCTAGCTCGGCTGCTATAGTGAAGTTCGCCAGAGTCTTACTCATAGTCCTGCTTTGCACTCAATGCTCATTCTTCAGTTTTATACCTACTCTACCTCTGTTCTTTCTTCCTTCACTCATCAGTGTGGAGAGCTGCCACCTATGTGTCCTGCCTGCCTGACCCTCATCATAGCCCACGTGCACACTAGGGACTGCGGTGCTTCTCCATCACTGAAGCTTCCAGCCCATGTTGTGGACTCGGCCCATCCATCTTTGTCTGGTTTGGCCTTCACTGACTATCACTACATGTTCATCTGATGCCTACACCTCAAACAATGGAGCTCATAAACAATTATAACAACTCATCTTCTGACTGTTCACTCACTATTATCCAGTGTCGACCAGAGGAGGATGGGCTTTACTGAGCTTTGGCTCCTTCTAAGGTTTCTTACTTTTCCTGAACTGAATCTTGAATCTGAAGAGCTGGAAAAATGAGATATAAGGATCAAAGCTTCTTTGACAAGGGCTAGATTGTGTCTCCAATCCAGGTCTTGTGGGGTGTTCCTGGTATGCAGTGGCTAATATCTACCAAACATGGTCAAAGGAAGGACAACCAGTGAATCTGTGACAAGAGTATCTCTGTGACACAACTCCACTTTGAGAGAAAAGTGTTAGAAGATGTGGTGAACCTACACAATATTTGGCAGATGGTTGAAATGTTATGGCTGATTGGCTTACACTGCTATCTAAGGTTTAAATACACATACCTCTCATTCGTTTCCAACAGGGTGCATAAACCCCACACCCTGGAGTTATGGATAGGCTCAGTCCGTTGGTCCACTTGAGCAATTTTCAGTCTTCATTTGGTTGGTTTACAGCACACAAGTGCATGTGCATGAACTAGTTGAGATCTAATGCTTCATATTGCAAGGCTTCAGCCTGCAACCCCTTCCTCGCACTGAGCTTCTTCCTTTAATCAGGTGAATTATAGACAACTGCTAACCATTTAAAGTGATGACATCTCAAGAAAGAGATCCAAGCTCAGTGTTTTGACTGTAGTGCAGAGACTGAAAATATGACCTATAAAGTCACCTTTTGTCGAATTTATTTTTACACTACGGTATAAAAAAACCTTTTTCTCGCTTAATTGAAATCAAGGTCAGGGCTTGGGTGCATGTTGGGTGCTCAGTTTGAGCAAATAATGTCTTTACCATTGTCTGAAAGAAGACAATCCTGCTCTGAAGCCCTAGGAACTAGAAGATAAAGCGAATCAACAACAGAACTAACAAAAACTACATCTGCACACCACTTTTTTTTGCAAGAAATGAAAATGATAATGTAGCCTTAGATCTTGGCTGCAAGCTTGTACTTAAAGTTCAAAGCAATTTGGGATGATGCGCAGATATGCATTTAAAAGGACGACAAACAGCCCAACAAGCAGCATCTGCATGAACTACAAAGGCGGCTTATTAGCGTAGGTGTCGAGATGAAGCGACACAAACGAATCTGAAGAGTTTTTAAAAGGGGGAGGGGTAATCTATGGTCTAAAATGATTCATGTGAGAAAAAAGATCAATTCATGTCTAAATACATACCAGATCCATGTAAATCAAAAAGAAACCACAAACACTTTCTCTCCACTGATAGAAGCCTAAATATGATAAAATATGAGCACAAATATGACTACAATCACTAGAAGTTTTTATTAACTAGAATGACCTCTTTTCCCCTCTTTCTCAAACAAGTTTGTTGGGAACTCAGGGTTTTTCTTGATGTGTAAGTTTGAACGAAGAAGCTCCATTTGAATCAGCCAGGTGTGGAAAGAGGGAGAAAAAAATACCATGTATATAATGATGCTTTTAGCCATCTTTGGCTTTCTGTCATTTGGCGCATGATGGGAATTTGAAGCACTGTGCCACAGTGAACAAAACAGTCGTTATTTTCCTCTTTGAAAGGCTAATTATCAATTTGAGTGTTCTGCTGTCAGATTATCCATTAAACATAATTACCTACGCAATTCATTTAAAAAGAGAGCAACGAGACAGAGCCGTGTAAAATATCTTGAAAGTGTTTTTTCTTTCATTAGGTCTATGGAAACAAACAAAAAACAGAAACATGACGCCTTGCAGACCTACATGGAGGACATGCACATGTAGAATGTAGAATGATCTGCCATAATTCTGCCACAACATTGGCATCTCCTACCAGGGCGAAATATTAAAGAAAAGCCCAAATGATAAAGGTAAGCATCACTGCATTTGCTGTAAACATAGACGTATATACACATACAGTCTTCTGGGTCGTTTGAGTCGCTTGATAAATAACAGATTTTGGTGATTTTGTCATTGAAAAGATGTTAATACAGTCTCTAAGATATGGAAAAAAATACACAATATCTTTGTTTGGGCACCCTACATAATCAGTACTTAGTAACACCTGCAAACGCTTTTTAGAGTTAAAAGTTTTTCAGTTCTTATACTTGGGATTTTCTCCTGTTCTTGTGTCCAAGTCTCATCACACAAATCATCACACATATACAATATATTTATAAAAAGTATTCACTTAAATGTATTTTGTAAATATAAAGAAATGTCAGATTTGATGCATACAACACAGCTAAGTTTCTATCAATATTGAAACAAGCCTTAATGCTCTTTTTGCTCAGTGGTTTTTGACTTGGCACTCTGCCATGCAGGCCATGTTTGCCCAGTCTCTTTCTTATGGTGGAGTCATTAACACTGACCTTAACTGAGGCAAGTGAGGCCTGACGTTCTTTGGATGTTTTTGCTGGGTCTTTTGTGTCCTCTTGGGTGAGTCGTCGCTGTGCTCTTGGGAGTAATTTTGATTGGCTGGCCGCTCCTGGGAAGGTTCACCACATTTTCTTATTTTTTCACATTTGGAAAAAAATTATATATATATCAGGAAGGGGGCAAATATTTTTTCACATCACTGTATATAAAACCATGTTGTGGTAGCACATGCAAATGATGCCTAGCATTGGCTTGTTAAAAAAAACATCACCTTGCATATGTTCTACTAAAACAACAAAACAAGCTTCTGCATCAGTGGGACCTTCACACATATGCAAGTCATCTCTGCTGTGGTCAGTGATGCTCCCCTATATTATGTCAGATGATGGCTTTTGCACATTTTGCAGCCTGGATTTGCAGTCCATTTGATCTATAGAGATCTCCATGGCCAATGTGAGTGGCATGACATTTTTTATACAGGGCCATTAAAGGTCATTGTCATTTTTGACTTTGTGTTGCACAAGGTCTACTGTATATAGCCACAATGTAGGATATATTTGGTTGATTTGTATGGATATGCATACAAGCCTACAGATAATTAGCATTTAATACACAATTGCTGTTTATTTATTGAACTGAACAAATTAAGAAAAATAAAAGAGTATAAAAAGCCTGTGTAAAAGTTAAGGCACATTACATATGAAATGTTTTTACTTTTTAATAAATTGAGTTGAGAAAATAAATAATAAGTGTTTCTTAAAAACTGAAAAAAACATGTGTTTTAAGTCACTTGAACAGATTTAGCATCTGAAAGAGGCAACGTTCCTAAACCTTGTCGTACAATGCGGGAGCCTGCATTAGCCATACTTACAGCCATCCCTCACTGCACTATTTTGACAATGTGTCTGAAATACAATGAGTGCATGAATAATGTATGGCTCCTTATAGCTCCATTAAGCTTTATATATTCAACTTTTAGTCAGACAGCATGAAATTATACTATTTAATGTAGTCTTACAAGAGTATTTATCATGTGTAGATCAGCGATAGGATTCACCTGTTACCTTTTCTTTTTTTCATGCATTCATGCTAAATGGATCCGCTAAAGGTCACTGTACGTGCTGCTCCCCAGCTGTAAATTTGTGATTTATGACCCAACGCAGTAAGTGGTCTTATCAGTCCTCAGCCACAATACGTGTTTTTTTATGAACAGATATTAGAGTTTCTCCCAGTGTATCAGTGAAATATGATACATTTTCCAGGCTGAGGGATGTATTATGCCACCTTCTTTCGAATGTAAGGACGCAGCACCTGCGACCTCCATTGCAGCGTAATAGAAACGAAATATCTCATCTTCCAGAGACTACTGTGAATGAGAAGCATCTCGTTTATTGTTCATCCAGTCCACTTAGCATTAGCATTTCTACCTGGGTTTTCTATCTGAGTGGAGTGCGTCAGTGATGACCCGCTGCAAACCGCTCACTGCACAACTCCAAGTAATTAATGCCAATTACACGCCTATGCAGTAACTGTTCCTGCACCTCGTACCATTAATCATAATTACCCTTCCTGATGAAATGACAACAAGATACATCAGTAAACGTCCTCAGTGATCTCTGAAGCAGGACGATTACACATACGGCGGCTGCCCAGAGGAAAAATTGCACTCTTAACAATAAAGGGGGCTTAGGGGGTCGTAATTTTGTAGTAAAGGAACAGTCTGTGTTGTGGGCTGTAGTGGCCTATTTGCACTTGTGAACTGATGGTCATCTGGCCCAGGTTCCATGGAGGTGCTCTTGAGCAAGGTACCATCTTGATACACTGCTTCCCACTGTTCCACGTGTGCAGGTGTGATTAGTTCAATTCAGATATATTTGTAATTTTGAATTGAAATTGAAAATTGAAAAGTTTAATATTTTTTGACATTCCTTTCAGAATGTGAAATTTATATATTATATAGATTCATCACACATTGAAATATGTCAAGCGTTAATTTCTTTGAATTTTCATGATTATAGCTTTCAGATTAAAAACCCAAAATTAAAATAATTAGAATGTCACATAAGATCAATAAAAAAAGGATATTTTAAACAGAAGTGTCAGGCTTCTGAAAAGTATGTTCATTCCTATGCACTCAATACATGGTTGGGCCCTTTGGCATTAATTACTGCATCATTGAGATGTGGCATTGAGGAGATCAGTCTGTGGCTCTGCTGAGGTGTAATGGAAGCCCAGGTTGCTTTGATCTCAGCCTTCAGGTCGTCTGCATTGTTGGGTCTGGTGTCTCTCATCTTCCTCTTGACAATACTCCATAGATTCGCTATGGGGTTCAGGTCAGGTGGGTTTGCTGGTCAATCAAGCACAGTAACACCCTGGTAACACCAGCTTTTGGTGCCTTTGGCAGTATTTTACTCAACATTACTCATTAGTTTACTATATATTACACATTATATCACACTACTGTACTATATACTATATATTTACATTAACTGTACACTATATTTACACTACATGTCAGTGTGTATAGGTGTGATTGTATGCAGGCAAGCAAGTATGTTTATCTTTTAGTAAATCATTTAGTAAATATACTGACGTATACTGTATTCAATACACTGACATTTATTTAGTAACAATATATTTCTTTGATTAGGTTTGAATATTTGCATATATTTTAAACATGTGTCAAAATATCAGTTAAATATATTTGCTGTCATAATGGTAAGTACGATCTCCCCTACCACGCCCACATTATTCGCCGCAGATGCCTGTTAGGTGTTGTAGCAAAGTTAGCAATTAGTATTCTCCTCCATGTGTGTGGAGATGTCCAATGGTTGCGTCCAGAAACTCAGGCGAAAAGTTTTCTTATCGATCTCCTTCACCTTCTCCCTGACTCTGAATCGGATTTTGTGCCAACTGCCAACATACTGGCAGAGACAACAGGGGCCCCTCTAAGCACCTGCCAAAGCACCTTCCAGGTGAGGATCCACAGGACTTTTTTTAGATTTTTGGAGGGACAACCCTGCATTGCCACACCAGAGGGGATTAGCAGTTCAGAAGAATAATGCTCTCTGTTCATGATATAAAATTAAACTAAAAATGCAGGGGAAGGCCATGCAATGGTAAACAGGTTGGACTTGTGCAGCAAGTATGACTGGTCCCCAGAAGGATTAGGGTTGTGTTTTCATCAATAGTCATCATTAAATTTTAAACTTTGTTCTTTCTGAACGTTCCTGTCTTCCAGTATAGGAGAAGTGCAGGGGGAGTCCAGGTGCAATAGCAAAATTTCATTGCTGGTGTGTTCAGGTGACGTGTGCAATGCTGTATAACATCATTTACTAGTAGAACCAAACATCCTAATGCAGAACTTTTAAGAACGATGTAGGAATGTTATTGCATTATCAGCATTAGTAGTTCTGAGAGGGCAAAGGTCACTAAAGTCATGTTTTAAAGTCATGGCTACAGCCGAGGTAAAAGAGGCCTTGCTAGCCTGCGAATGCTTCTCTTTAGTGTCTGGTCACACACAAATAAAACAGATTTAGTAGACTCTGACATTTCACAGCTTACATTCTCATATTTTTCCCTTCCCGGAAAGCTTTCATATTTACCCATCAAAAAACTCTTATCTTGGTGGCCATATTTGGGGTTTAATATCTACAGGAATATGATTTCCAGCCACATGAAATTTGGCAGGGATAAAGACAAACATATTTTCTTCCTATTTAAATGGTAAGAAGTCACTACAGATGACTATTTTTATGAGCTTTACAACATGGAAGAAGTTGCAACATTTCCAACCTTGAGTGACATAAGAAGCTAATAGTTGCCAGATACTGATGCTACAACTTGTACAACTTAAGCTACAATATTTCTTGATCTTTGCATCAGATCCTGAGGTCTGTACAACCAGACGATTGTCAATAATTGAAAATCTCATATGATTTGATGTTGACTTTTTAGCTCAAATCGTTTATATAATTCAAACAGAAGCGAAACATTATTCTGTAACTTGCTCCATTTTTATGTAGATGATTTTGAGGGCAAAGATTGAAATCCAGACATAAATCAATGTTTATAAGCAATGCATTAATTAGTAATGAGTACAGAATGAATCAAATTGTGTTTGTGCTAATATCATGTTTTCTCTTCATAGTAAAACACGTCATCCTCAACCTTGTGCAGAATATTTTGGTTCTTTTTACCATAATAGTGTTTTGTATTCAAACCGACCATCTTGACCTCTATATATTACCAGTGTTTTTTGCTATTTTAAGGTGTTAAATACCACTGTTCTTAATCAGAAGATTCATCTGTTTTGATCAGATACTATAACTGTAAAATTAGAAAAACTCAATCGATTTTCCAACATATTCTTTGAATTGATGTTAAAATCTGTGGGGTTTTAAACAGAAAGATGCATTAAAAACCTATATAAAATATATGTGCATTGTGCGGTCACTTAAGATTAGTGTTGCTGCTTGCACTGCATATCTTTTAGTGTAAATTAGTTAAAGAAGTGAGTAAGACTGAGGCCCTAAACCCCAGGCTGCTCAGGTTTGTCTAGAAGATATGGAAGAGTTTGAAACAATGAAAGATCTCATTGTGGATATTGTTTTCCTATGGGTGAAGACAAGCTAGACATCATTTTACAGATCTAAACAACTCTTGCACAAAACAAAGCAATACCAGCCATCTTCTTTTTATGTCCTCCCCCCAATTTTCTGCCCAATTTAGTCATCTCCAATTCCACCCACTAACTAGAAATCCCCATATTACACAGTACCACCCGGTGACCAGCATGAGCTCCTTTAGTGTCGGCATAAAGTTGTCCACACTGGTTACCACCACATTTTGAGTGATGGGAGAAGCCAGTTGTGGTCTGTTGGACACTGGAGATTAATCTTGCAATCTCTTTTTCATAGATTTTTGTCTATGACATCGCCCTCGTGTCCCTTTCATGATGGGATAGTATGATTTAATTGCCTTCTGGTCATCAGCATTCTGTCTCTGTTTGCATGCTAATGAGTGCACATTTTCAAGGATAATTTACAATTAGATCAATTCTTCACAGATAAATGTTAATGCCCTGTTAATCTCGGCTTCTGCTCGAGTTGAGGCGCCGTTAAACGGAGCGTTACATCTCAAGGATCCCACAGAGTTCCCGATAGGAGTGGCTGGAGTGTGGATGGACTGTGTGGCATCACGTCTTCCACTGTGAACGGAATAACAATGGAGACAGCATCTCAGGTGGATATTGCTCAGTGGCGTTTTTTGACATCAGTGCGGCAGCATGCATCGCTTTGGAGAGGCTGGAGAGATTGTCTAAAGACTACGGTGCTTCAGTGGCTGTGCTGAGGGAAATCAACAAGGTTCTCCCACCTCATCAAGCAGAATGAGAGAAGATTCAGAGCTTTTGTAGAACTGTTGTCTTTACTAACGAATGGTGCAGGCTTTGCTAAGCTTAGGTCTGTTAATAAATGTGTAACATTTTTGGTGGAATGAAAACATAGCATTTTTAATACAGATTTATTATTTGAGTAATTTTTCTCATTGAGAAGAAACTTCTCACAAACACTCAAAAATAAGCATGCAAGAAAGGGTTCTTTGAGTAGAACCAGGGGGTCCAATGCTGGCCCTGGAGGTCATTATGAAGCACTCTAAATTCAATGTACCTGTTAATAGGCAGGTTTGAAAAAGAGAACTACTAAACTGTGGACACCTGAGAACTGGAACTGGAAAAAATCTTACTCATCAATAAAATATGAGTATGATGAAAATTTGAAGAACCATCACATAATGTAAATGTTCTTGGAAGAACCTTTAAATTGGTAAAGAACATTATAAAAACAGGCTCTACACACACACCTAAAATAACTCTTTAGGAAACAGAAAAATTCCTCTGTGGCATTGGAAGATAAACACATCTGTTTTTGTGAGAAAATATGTGTCTTTCATCTTCTTTACAATGGTAAAGATAATTTTGGAGGAAACTGTATATTATTGGATTAAAGTGAGAACCTCAAAGACAGCTCTTACATTAAAAATGCTTGAAAGCTAAGGCGTAGTTTGGTGAAGATTTTGGCCTAAAATGTATTATAATATTCCATTCATCATGAAGAAGCACGTACAGGACACTCTGTACTCACAATATTGATTTATTTTCGAATTATACCATTGTATTGTCACCAGTTGTATATAGTATTGAATAGTAAACCAAATGGCTCTATTTGAGTTTCTCTATTTGTGATCCCTGGTTCCTTTCACTACCACCACAAAAATGTGACCTCTTTGCATCACAATTACTCAATTATGCATTTTTTTTTTACAATGCAACTCTTCAAAACTGTGTAGTATTACCCATACAGCAATAATATCATTTTGTGACAGGTCAGGAGAAGGTCAAAAGCTTCATGGGATAAAATATGTTTCCTTTTTTCAAGAAACACTTGCCTGTCTGAACTAAATGATGGCCTCTTATTATATTATCTACAGGACAATAAGCTATAATACCCTGCAAGTGATACAGGGCGTCTAAATAATCAATGGATCAGGCCTCAGTAGCCGGTGCCAATCCTGCACTCATACTCTGCACTGATATTTCAATAAAGCAGCACATGTGAGTGAATCATTTTTTCATTAGCCCCAAATGGTTTTTAGCAGTAATGCATGGAGGAATGCTAGCACCGTAATGAGAAAAGACACAGCGGGCGTCATTTCCACCGTCGAGTCCGCTCAGGCTTGTAATGTAGCTTGTGAATGGACTCGTATCCCTGTGCCAGTGCTGTGATTCAGCTGGAGGTAGAGCTCATTTGGTGGGAACCGGACTTCATCTTCAAGCTCAAATGCAGAAAAGCCTAGAATGCATTTGGGAATTGACAAGTCTGTCCCAGCATCTACCTTGATGATGTATGCCCAGACCCCACTTTAAGTGAACAATACTGTAAAGCCCAGAGGAACGGTGCAGCGAGCAAGCATTGATTTGTTTGTGCTGCAGATTGAGTGTGTTGAGTGTCATTAAATCAGCCATGCAGATAACCGAGCCTGTCTGCCATGGTGCTTCATCTTCACATGTACACACACACACACACACAGCATAATGTGCTTTCACTCACTGAACTTCATCCTCATATCTGCAATGAAATACACACTGTGCATTTCCATCACAGCACACACACACACGTCAGTTTGGTTTGAAAAGTAGTGAGGGCTGCGCCCAATGAGTTTGTTGACCAGGGAACAGTTAAATTTGGTAAATTAGTGGCGGTCAGGGTGTGAGGGGGGGTGCAATGTATGTGTGGGGGAGGGGGAAACTGATGTCTTTCAAAAAAATGGTTCTTAACATATTGTGTCCCCAATGTAATATCACCAGTGTCTACAGCTATTAAAAATGATCTATACATTGCACTGGAGATTTTATTAGCTTATTTTCCACTTAATTGTTCCCCTTTTTCTGCTATTTTTTGGTTTGTTTTTCATTTTTTCGAAATCCACCTGTGAGATACCCTTACTGTATAACAAGGTGCCACCAGCACATGGAAGGTGAGGGTGAGCACATTCTTCCTCTGACCCACAGGCCTCTAATGCACATCAGTTAACAGTTGAACGCAATTACCACTAAAAATAAAAGTAAAAGTACCAGTACAAATAGTCACCAAAATAAATAAATTAATTAATTAATAAAAGAAATCCTTTAATGTGCCATAAGTTTTGCAGCTTTGCATTTACCCCCTTCTCCCCAGTTCATTCCAAATCAGCTGGATTTAGCTGAAGTTTGTAGACTGAGCTGCTATTGAATTTACTGCTGAGATGTACTGTTTGTCTTTGTTTCTGGCCTTTTACTTCACATTGTGATCTCCATATACAGTACTACTTCCTGCTCTACAGTACTGTACTAATACTGCATCAGAGGGTGGAG
>JBBIGC010000036.1:12280623-12298659 GCA_037576955.1 Lepidarchus adonis
CCTTTTCCTCCACATTGTGATCTCCATATACAGTACTACTTCCTGCTCTACAGTACTGTACTAATACTGCACCAGAGTTGTGGAGGAACAATGTGTTTTGGATTTAGGCTCGTGTATGTCCTAACATATATTACTTTAGATTTATAGATCGATGCACCTGTTTACCAGCTTGCACATGTATTTTGATATTTTGCTCTCAAAGCTGAAACACATTTTGTTAATTTGTGTTTTTAGGCACATGGAGAATTCAGAGACAACATCAATTGAATTAACAAATCAAATTCAGCACCTTCACTCAGGCAGTGCGAGCCTCTTCTCATCAGACATGAAACAGAATGCAGTACCTTGTTTGTCATATACTGTACATGTATGCTCACATTTACATGTAAATAAATAATTCATATATATGACATATACCCCCTCTATCAAATATAGGGCCATATATGGTCACACAGACGATATCTGCTGGTGTTTGTGTATCCGGGCCTTTGCTGTCATTGCCAGTGGGCAGAAGTTAACAGAGAAGCGTGGGAGATATATATGTATGAAGCCCGGGACTCATGTGGCAGTCCATTATTCAGATGCGGACGGGTGGCGAGAAAGGATGCGGTATCAGCAATCTTCTCAAATGTGGGGCACACATGGACCTGTGGCTGCACATGTTGTGAGCAACCCACCCAATTTCATTTGCAGGATTTATGACATATTGTGTGGTGGTATGGGGTCTGTTAGAGGCATAAACACACCAGCCACTGTTCATCGGAAGAATATTAGGAATGCAGTCACATCCGTGACCCTCATACATAATTTTCAGGTGAAACCTGTAGAAAATGCAATAACATTTTCTCTTTACATAAGCATGCATATTTTTATCCGGAAGCTTTGTTTTAGTATAGGCCTATGAGAAGCCCTTCGCAGTCAAACAGTAATACAGTAACTATGCAGAATAGCTGTGTGTATATTGACATACAGAACATACAGTCTCTCATTTGCCTTGTATTTCCCCCCTAGTAATTTGTATTCCCGCTTATTATTCAACGCAGCAAATCTTACATCAGCTTGCAATGCACCACATTCTCGTGTATGTGCTTTTGCCGAAATCAAGTTTGCATTGAGCAGGCAAACCACAATGCCTTGCCAGCCCCAGAATGCATTATGCATGTCCACACCTGTCAGAATCACACAATCACTACGTCCTAATTGAGTGTGTGTCTGCATACACTGGAGGCTCCGCCACAGACTCGATCTTAAAGGACTAGTTGACTGATCAATCAAAGCTCATCTGGGCAGATTGACTGCATTCAAGGTAAATGGAAAAATCGTGCAAATTAGGTTCTCGCTGACAGTCCTTACTACATTCTTATCTGTTTGGAGGTTTTCAAAACATACGAACCCTTTGTGTAGCGCTTATTGTAGAATTAGATCTTGGCCTGGTAACTTCACGCCGCTACTAATAGGAACCCATAGATCAAGACACAGAGAGCAAATAGTGTGTATAAGCATAATGGGGTTTAGGCAACATAACACTAGGGACAACATTTCAAGCTTGATGCAAATCTATATATTCTGTCATATGCATATATTTATATAGAAGCTTCATTTTCATGAAAGGATATGCAAAAAAAGAGACCCTTAAATCTTATTGCAATACAGCATTAGTATTCAACCGCAGTATTGTGGTAACTATGCAGAATAGCTGTGCATATACTGGCATAAAAAAACATCATATCATTTGCGTGGAGAACACCACCTAAATTGAAGTTTCCTTCCTGCCTTTCATCAATCTGTCCCTCCCTCCCAATTCTCTGCCTAATTTAATCTTCCTCAACTTTTCTAGCTTGGACTCTTCATTAGACAATACCTCCAACACTGGTAGGGTGAATGCTGGGACATGCTTCCTCGAATATATATTGTAATGGTCCTGGGCAGCTCCCATTGGCTGTGGGGAGAAGGGCATCATGGGAGTGTACTGAAGTGCACTATTGTTTGACTATGGTTATACATGTTCTGGGTGTTTCAGGAAAAGGAGCAATGGCGAGCAGAATGTGTGTTGCACCAGAGTTTAGATGCGAGCAGGCTGATGGTGGATGTCCAGACTACCATAGACGTGATGAGTTTGGTAAATAATAACTAGGTCGTTCTGGCCATCCACCATCACGCCTTGCTCACGGGTTATGCTGTGCGCATCTTACACACTAGGGGACACACTGGTACAGGTTGGCTTTTATAAAGGTTGTGTTCCAAACAGCAAAAATAAATCTGGCCAGCTCTCTGACTGGTGCAAAGAGCGTACTTGTGTGCCAATAAGTGATTCTCCCTCCCAGAGAATCATTACAATATTAAGTCAGCCACACTATCTGTTGCTAATGGCCTGTATTCAATGTGTGGCAAATACATTGAAAGATGACAAACATCTATGAAACTTGGTGTTTCGCAGAGGTTTAATGCTAGACTGAAATAATGCTGATGTTTTAATAATACAAAATAAGACAAGGAACACAAACATACGCTGACTCACACCCATGACTGAGACAAGGGGACTTAAATACACTGGAGAACAAGGAACACCTGAGGTAAGTAAGACAGATCACATGATAGACTGACATGTGACATGGATACGAGACTGGAGTGGCAAAGAAACAAAATAAATAAAACAATATGACATGTCAAAACAAAGGCACAATATGACACAAATAGCCTGTGTCAAAAATGTACTAAAACCATCTCACAATGGGACTGGGTGCTATGGCCTACACCTACTAATCGACCAATAGGAATTGAGCATAAAATTATGTTTTATTCTTATATATTGACCTATCATTGTACCATCTACACATCAAACTTGATATTGTACACAATTTTATAAAATCCATGACTTGGAAATCTCACAGTCTGCAGAATAATGCTACTTCATTAGACAGCGTAACCCAATTTGAGGGTTTTTCTGATTGCCACTTTTTTATCTTAGCTAATACAGTAGATGCCCACATTGCCTAGCACTGTGAATGATAGGTGAGGGGGAGGGGCATCCCGCACACCCAGAGAAAGCAAATCCAATTATGTTCTATTGGATACATGACCATGGATAACTGTGACACCACTGGAAAGACAACATGCACACTATAAAATAGAAAATACCAAAATACATGTTTCAGATATTTCCTCCTACACTCATGTGTGGTATTCATGTTTATTTCTAAACCCTACCTTTGCCCTGTCCTCTTTTAATCAATTTCAACAGTCCTTTTATTCCTGTGTACCTCCCTTTGCCTTGTATATCTAAGTCATTTTGTTGGTCAAACCTTTGTCTGATCTCTGTTGTACTGCTGTTATATGACAGTTGAATTGATGTTACATGGCATAGGAAACAGCATGGAACAAGTAAGTTATTTATTTTTAATTATGTTTATTTCCTGGTTAAGTCTCAGTATGCCCTTTCACTTATGTCCTGCAACAAAACCTGTTACAATGTGCCATAACTTTTGCACAAGCCTGTCAGGTTCGTCCATGTCATGTCACGTGTTTCTGTTCACCTGGTCCTTGTTGTGTGTCCCCGCCCTCACAGGTGTTATCCGTTTGTGTCTAGGTACATATGCCCCATTGTCTCAGTCCCATGTTGTCGTTTGATGTTGGTTGTTACCACTGTACGAGCGTGTTCATGTTTATTAAAAACTTTGTTTTTGCATTCATCTCGTGGACCTGCATTTTAACAACGGCACTTCACGCAACTCGTGACAAAGCCAGACATTTTAATATTTTAAATTCATCATATTAATAGTAACATAAGTGCATTAAATGTGCAGATGTTTGTTCTCTCTGGTGAATGCAATGTTCAAACTTATTTTACACAAAAGCATATAAACTGCAGGACTGCCTTGGGTTAGCATCATCTATTAGCATGCTAGCCCCCAAAAATTCTTTAGAAGAGCAGTCTCCTGTGGATATAGACTATACAGATGGACAGAATTCCAGCACTAGTTGTAAGCATGTATCACAGCAAAATCACTTTTCATCTTAATGAGATTCAAGCAGAGAAACATGGGAAACACTAACGGCATTTTAATTGCATTGTTATTGATCATGTCTTATAGCTACTCCAGCTAGCGCTTGATCTAAAAACAATGGTGTTTCGCTGGAATCAAAGCTTTGTCTCATGCTGGGGGAGATCAGAGGGAGCGTTTAGCACCTCCCGAAGCCCACAGAGAGGCCGTCAAACTCTGACATGGAAGAGAACATCCTCTGTTTTTCTATCTCTCAGGCCTTGCCATTACGGACCAGGAGAAACAGCGACTCACCAGCTGCCATGAGAATAGCATAAATATTCAGTCTGACAGTAAATCAATTTGCAGAAGTAATGTAATGCATATGATAACAATATAATTTTAATGAATTTCTGTTGCTTAGTGATAGGAACAGTGTGTAAAAATGAATGTGCAACATCCATCTAATGAAGGAAAAGAAAGGTAGCATCCCTTGGAGTTCAATAAGAAACATATTTGTCTTGTAGACCTTTGACCTTCTAATCACACATCACATTTTCATAGATTTATCTAATATGTTTTGTTAAGGTCCAACATAGGACACACTGCCATCAGATATTTTGATCATTTTTGACATTTTTAATGACCATGGTTCTCCCAAGAGGCTCAGTGGTCTAGTCGTTGGACCTACAATTAGAAGGTCACAGGTTTGACACCTAGTGGATCTGCAGCTCTCCTTGTCTGGTAGACACCCATCCAACAGTAATGTTGAGTGTTCTCCTACAAGGACACTCCAGGACTCTTCATCTCTTAGTTTTCAGAAAGTCCTTGGTGGATTTACCTGTGTTTTTTTTTAGGTCATCAGGGTCCGGTCTAGTTCAGCTTTAATGTTCTGACAGATGGTCTCACATGTTCCTCAAGCACCCCCAATACATGATAGAATTCATGGTGGATTCTATAATGGTGATCTGGCCAGGTCCTGCTGCAGAAAAGCATCCCCAAACCATGACACTTCTACCTCCATGCTTCACAGTTGGTATGAGGGTTTTTCTCTGGAATTCCTGGAATCGGTTCTGGTGTCCAAAGACCTGCTCTTTGTTTACGTTCTCTCTGGCAAACTTCAGTCTGGCCTTAATGTTTCTCTTCTTAAGGTTTTGTCCTTGCACACCTCCCATGCAAGTAAAGTTGTGCAGTCACTTTCTGTAGGCACTTTCACATCAACAGTAGCAAGAGCCTGCTGTAGGTCTTGTAATGACATTTTAGACTACTTTTAACAGCATAACAGCATGCAGTCTGCTCTCAGTGTGAGCTTACTTAGACGGCCAGACCTGAACATGTTGGCAGTTGTTTTGGAAGTCTTCCACTTGTAAATTATGGAATGGCTTACTTATAAGCTGCAACAATCATCGATCTAGGTCTAAAACAGCTCTTTTGATCTCACAATGGTGTTCACTCTCACCTCAATAGTCAGGAGTGCACTAAACTAAGTGTCTGAGGTTTAAGTAGGCAAACCTGCTTTGAAATGCTGAGTAACAATGTTATAATCATGTGCACCTGATGTGCTACACCTGTGTGTTTAATTGGGATTAACAATGAAAATGAATAAAACAAATAATTTTGCTTGGAAATGATATCTCATGTGTTAAATTGTGTGCAAATGTAAAAATAAATGTTTAAATGTTTTAAATAAATTCACAACTGTCTCACATGAAATACTAAAATGTTTTATTATTTGACATTTCTCAGGTAGATACTGTAAATCATTTTCACAAATTGTGAAAATTTTTTTGATTGAATGTTATGTTTTTGAATCTTTATTTTGATGAATGTTTATTTTTTTAATGCTAGCTCATGAAGCACAGAGCTGAGTGCTGTCAGGCGATGTTTACACACAGTTTGATTGACACCCAAGGGAGAGATGCAATCCCAGCAGATGTGCTACGGGCCTGCTACCACAAGTGCTCCAGGCCCTTTCTGTCACATCCTTGTGTGGCGACCTGCCACTCCGCTAACAGGCTAGTCATCATCTATGGTCACGCTAGGCTAGCAAACCTAGCCTCAATAGCCTTCATGGATACACTTCTGTAAGCAAAGTTAGCATTCTGTCACCCTGAAGTGAGATGGATTGGCATTGCAAAGCATCTCGTTGCTCAGACTATAAATCAGCATTTAGCACGGATGCTAGTTTGGGACAGAGAGGGCAGGATGTGTGAAGGCTTGTGCTGATAATGCATTGCAAAGCCATTGCACAGCCTGTATACAGTACATAAAGGAGTGCCTGTTTCTAGCTGTTACATGTAAGATTTCATAATTTTCCACTTTTATTAGTAGCTGTGGGGGCTTGGTCACAGCAGTGTAACTGGTACATGTAGGTTAGCTAAGAAAAGTTTATGGATTGGGAGGACCTCCACTATGCAATGTCCACTCACTGCAGAGATTTGTTCGACACAACCCAAAAATTCAAATCAATTGCATTCGGTCTGGGAGTATTAAGTCATTTAAAAGGGAATTTCAACAATTATTCTGCCAAGTTCAAAAGTCAATCTAAAGTGGTTTGCTCTGAAGTGCTCCATTTAAGAGAAACAGAGAAGCAGAGTCTGACGTCTGAACAATTTAAAGCTCCCTCACAGAAAGTTATTACATAAATTGGTTATGAATACACTGTCAGCTGCATTACTGTCTGAGACATTGATTTATAGTTTTGAAATAAGATTTAGTCTAAAATGTATTTCCAAAAAGCCTTTCATGGTGGAGTGGTAAGGCAAAGTCATCCCCAAATAATACATATTGTCAAGGCATGAGGTGTATTAGGCAGCAAGTTGACAGTTAGTCTTTGAAGTTGAGGTGTTTAAGCAGGAAAAATGGGTGAGCGTGAGGATCTGAACCACCTTGCGAGGGCCTAAGACTGAATTAGAGCAAACAGCAGGTATTCTAGAGTTCTCCAGGTGTGCAGTAAAAGAGCTTCGGAACTGGACAATGGATTGGTGGAAGAAAGTGCCCTGGTCTGATTAATCACATTTTCATTTACAGTACATCCTGTCGGTGACCAGGTGTTTCACTTACCTGGGGATGTGATGAAAGCTGAAATAGGTAGCGTAACGCTCTAGACAGTGTTCTGCTGGAAAGCGTTGGGTCTCAGCATTCATGTGGATATTACTTTGTTGTTTGTTGTACTACATTGTTTCAGACCAAGTACACCTCTTCGTGGTAATAGTGTTCACTAAAGTCAGTGACCTCTTTAAGCTGGAGAACACCCTGCCACACTGCAAACATTGTTCAGAATGGGTTATAGAACAAAGAGTTCAAGGTGTTGACTGGGCTTCCACATTCATCAGATCTCAATTTGATTAAGCTTCTTTGATGTGCTTGACAAATTAGTTCAATCTATGGATGCTCCACCTCATAACTTGGAGGAATTAAAATTGAAATGCACCGACATGAGCCACCGACGTGTAATGGAATGACAAAGTCCATGTGCAAGGAGTGGAACATGCTCCTGACCGAGTCTGGGTGTGTGCACATCGAGTGTAGTGATACAATTGTGCGAGCATCTGCAAAAAGAGGTGGAAAACAAACAGCCAGTGAGCAGGTGGAGTGCACTTTCTATGACGGTGTGGTGCTAGGCGAGATGCTGAGGGTGCTTCTCTGGGAACCGGTAATCTGGACTGGTCCCTGGGTTACAGAATTCCACCTGCAAACACTGCACAACCTGGGCCAGGGAACCACGCAGCATGCACATGCCTCCATACCAAAGACACGTTCACAGACCCCGACAAGGGGTCCCCCAAGGGTGACTGCAGAGCCCGGACGTGCCTCGTAACAACAAACAGGACCATCACGCCTCCATAATCAGGAGTCCCTCAGTGAGACCAGCATCCCTCTACTGGAGCACGTCTCCACATCCAAGGGAGCACAAGCGTGTTCCAGGTTGCTGGAAGTTTTCTGAAATTCTCCATGAGTAAACCCAAGGACCATATGCCAAATTACAGATGGGCTCAAATAGCAGGAGAATTTGCAGTTGTGCCAGGAGGAGCCCGCAAAGGGTGGCCGGGAGCAACCACGTTGATATAGCAGCTGACCCAGCTGACCCATATCAGCCACTGATTACTCCCACAGCATGCCGCTCCCCTCTGCTCCATCCGCCTGCAGACCACATCACCACCCTGGGGAGGAGTGCCTGCCCATCAGCCAGCCACGCTTCTCCACACGGGCATTAGATTTTGTGGTTTGGATTGGAAGGACGCCGACCCAGGCACCTCTGTGGTACCCTTGAGCAAGGTACCATCCCGCTACACTGCTCCCTGGGCACTGCTGACAGCTGCCGGCTGCTCTATGTGCACACGTGTGACAGGTTAAATGCAGAGGTCACATTTTGTTGTGGTGCACTGTGTGTGACTGAGTGTTTCCACAATTATAAATAGCGACTCACTTCATTTAAAGGATCTGCTGTTAATGTCTTGGTACCACATATGACCTTCAGAGGCTTTGTGGAGTCTATACACTGACAACTCAATTGCTTTGGTGGCACAAAGGAGATGTTCACAATATTAAACAAGTGGTTATAATGTTATTTAATGTTCTATTTATTTCAGGACAACCATTTTATAGTAATTTGAGTCTGTAGATTTCCTTTCAACACATCATTTCAAATCAAAGGAGTCAGAATAGTTTTGTTGACAAACACTGACTCATGAAAAATTCAGATTAGTGAGTACATCTGTAGTGGTACAGATACAGATCTAGTTCTAAATTCTCATACATTGACGTTTGGGCTTGTCTTACCACATGGGCAAACTCCACACTAGGCTGTTTAGTGCATTTAGATTAAGCCAGTTGGTTAAGGCATGCCAACCTCATCCAATCAACCAATAAAATTTGGGCTATTTGTGCCATTCAATGGGGGAGATTTTTCGAAAGCTGGCCAAAACCGTGATTGGTTTGGATGCCTGCTGCTTTAGCTAGCGCACACAATCGAGAGCCTTTGATTGAAATGATCCTGTATTCTGCCCAGTCTGCCGTTGGCTGCTCAGAACTGTGAACAAACTCCTGTTATATCAAATTCGGTCTTGTGTCTGCTCAGGCTACACCTCCCCTGAAAAACCTTCTCTGTCTTATGGACGGATCTCATGCATCAACGTTCCTGTTAAATGTAACCATATGAAACAAAAACAAGACACCAAGCCTTCATGCCCCACGCCATTTGCTCCCAAAAGCAGCAGGATCAATGAAATATATACATATTTCCTGCCTCTTTGTTCTTTATGCCACACGATATTATATTATACCCCAATACAGTCGAATGCAAAAAATCTGCAGGCCACATTCAAGACAAATGCTTTCATAGTTCTCGCCGAGATGTGAAGGATGCTGAGGTAACTATTGATTTCTCATTGTTTGTCATGCTGCACTGGCCTGCTGTGAGTCTTTCACTGATGTGTTTTTTTCTCTTTTTCTCTCTTCTCAGGAAGCCTCTGTGGCACCACGCGTGGAAATGCAGCAGGATAAGGAGTCCGAGGTAGATGAGAGGAGGAAAAAAACGTAGTAAAATGTAATGCTGCGAAAACAAAGCCATTGTGCAAGATAAAAGCAGGCTGACTCACTCAGCCACTTAATTGGGCCAGGTTCTGTCCTTTTGGTTTTTGGGGAGGCCATGAGGAAGCTTTGTCTTTGTCTGATTTATGATAAGAAGGTTTTCTCCAATCCAATTTCTGGGGCCCTGGAGGCAACAACAGGCAAATACTGTATTGCAAAAGTCTTGTCCATAATAGAAACTAACTACCATCACTAGCCGCTGCAGTACTGTGAATCAGTCAGGGGAGACACTTGGTATTCGGCATTCTAGTTTGTTTTAAATGCATTATGCAGAGACAATTATCTCATGCCTGGAGCTGGTAAGAAGCATGTGCACCCATATCTCCCTGTGTTTAGTAATCAGGAGCTCCTTTTCAGACTAAACAGAGATGTGTCGCTAAACTTTTTATGAGTTCCATATTTATGCTTGCTGATAAGAATAGATAATCATATCATCTTTGCATCTATGCAAAGCTTGGGAAAAAAGAGGAGGCCCTTGAGCCTTCTTATCACATTTTCTTGTTTCCCAATGCTTCCCACATTAATTCCGGAGACATTCAGTCTCAGCCCAAGCGATTCAGTGTGCGGTATACTTGTGAGGCTTTCTTACCTTTTTCACCTGCCACCTTTTGCCAGAGATAACTCAAGCGTTCTCCAAATGCCCACCTCCCCCACCCCCCACACACATTGAGGGACCCTGTCTGCCCGCAAAAGGCCGTAATGAGTGAGAATCACCGAACTGCTGAAGCTTGAAGGACCAGAAGCCTGGATGCAGCTGACTGGCTGCTGTCCAGCCCTACTAGGCCCATCACTGCAGCGGGAAATCCAATTAGGGTGCTGAAAGTCATCTCTTGGCCGTGCCAGCGCTTGGAAAAATTGAGGGGGGGTGAGCCTTCCTCCAGCCCTCCGTGACAGCAATAGGGTTTGGCACCCCAAAAAGGCAGACACGGAGCTGCATTATGAATTTGATTATGGAAATGGCTAATTGGTCCTCCAAACAGAGCCCTCGCACCAAGCTTCCATTCGCAAGAGACTGATATGAATTTCCACCGCTGCGGTTTTGCTTCTTTCTACCATTTGGTGAGGCTTTGGGTTCAAGCCTTTGGACAGAGTCAATTAATTACAGAGTCAAAATTAATTAGCCTGTAGCGTGAAAGCAAGTGAGAGAAATGGAAAGATAGCTCTGATGGAAGGAGGAATAAAATATGAATGGAAGAAATTGATTATAGATGTAGTTCTGAAGATTTACAAATTGAATTTTGGCATTTAATTAAGGGCACTGTGAGGACAGTCTTCAGCATCTGCAGTGCTCGATAATTGAATGCAATGCTGTCATAGGCATGTTAATACTGGCTCTGTTTTGTGTATATGTGCGTTACATAGACAAGAGCCTTCCATCCATAATGCCCCATCTACCACCAGTTAACTCAAAGTAAAAAGCTCAATATTACTTTACTTAATTGTACTACACTAAATGAAATGGAATTGTGTTGATAGAATTGAACAAATCCATGCATTTGCTGGAGTGCATCGAGAACTCCAACTGTATTCAGGGTCATTTGAATTTATTCAATGGTTATAAAGTGTTAGCTGGCAGAAACCCACTCGCTGGCAAGATAGGTTTAACTTACTAGCTGCCTAAGGCTTTTACACTTGTATTTTGACAGCTGGTTTTAAAATACCAATAAAAAAAACTGTGGAGATTGAGGGTAGCTTTATTCAATATTCCAGAAATTGAGAACCCAGCTCTCCCATTTTTGATATGATGGAGAGACCATGTTAAAAATGGTGGATACAGTTGGCCTGTTAACACTGGTGGTGTAAAGATGAGGGCAGTGTTCCCACAGGAGTTGGGGGTGGGGGCAAAAGGGGATGGGGGTGATTCGCAGAGGCTCGAAATGAGAAATGATATCTTCTGGACTTCTCTCCAGAGTGATAAGAGACCCATCGTTAGAGCATTTAAAGAGCTTTTTCTCTGGCAGTCATGATAGACAGGTATGTCACTATACCTGAGGGGATTATTGGCCCCTCCTTGGAACATTCTATTTCCTCAGCATAATCCTGAGGGTGATACAAAATGGCTTTTTTCACCGCTTAGTAGAGTTAGGCATCCTATATCACCACATGAATGGAGGGAGTTAATGTTTTGAAAGATTACAGATTGGTTTTTGTGATCTTATTGTAAATCATCCGGGGAAATGAGAAACCAGGGCAGAAAGACAAAGAGGACACCAGCAGGCGGACCAATCAAACAAGCACTTAGGAGTCCCTCTCCGCCAAGCCCCACAAACCAATGCCAGAACTGAAATTCCATTACAACTTTAACCATTCTGATATTTTGTCCCAAAGCTGAATGTAGCCTGAGACCATTCTGCCACAATTCACACCTGAACTAGAGTCATGGCCAAAATGATTGGAACCCCTGAACTTTTTCAAGAAAATGCACAATTTCTCCCATTTTTATTATTGCAATTACAAATGTTTGGATATACACATGTTTATTTCCTTTATAAGCAATGAATTAAAAAAGCATAGAAAAAAAGCCAAATTTGACACAATTTCACAAAAAAGTTACAAATTATTATTACCCTCAACTTAATATTTGGTTGCATACCCTTTGGAAAAAATAACTGCCTAACAAAATTCTATCTGATGCCAACAATGGAATGAATATGGTCTTAATCCGACTATAGCCTGTAAAAAAATATGTGAACTTGACTATAGACTGGAAAAATCCTGAAAAAATCTTTCTGAACCCAGCTGTAACCCAAATGATTTCTGTCTAAACTGGACTAAATGGACAAAATTCTCTCTGGTGTCAAATGTAACTCAAAAAGATTGAGTGTGAAACTGTGAAAAATTTTATGTCAGTCCTGTTTCCTGACAAAATTCTTTCAGTTGTCAAATGTAACCCATTAAAAATCTGTCTGAATTGGACCTGAATAAATCTATGTAGGAAAAGTAAAAAGAAAAAGTAGGTTGTGTCTGCAAACACAATTCTGTTGCTATCTGTTGCTAAAAATAGTTGGTTCTTGTTTAAATTCAAATACAGTCTGACAATGTTCTGACCAAACTTAATTCTTGCCAAACCTTTTTCAAATATGTAGCTTTGATTTGTAGTTGCAAGCATTTTTGGCAGCTACATACTCTTTCTAGTAGGGAAGTGATATTTCAAAGACCACAAGTGCTAGGGTCAAAATGCAATCCTTCGCCAAAGTGGCCAGAGACCCACAACGTCCTGAGGGAAGTGCAGAAAAGGGGTAAGTATTTCACCTCGAATGCATTTTTATCAGGCTTTTATCCCTGGGCCTTCTCTCTGCCCAGACCAGCTGTCACTCTGGGGACAATTGTGACTGTCATTGTGCGAGTGGTGCCTAGCAAAGCCTGACTGTTTTATTGTCAAAGACCCTGGAAAACAAGACCCTGCTTGGCCTTACCTGAGCCCGGGAGGTGCGCAGCGGCTGGAGCGTGTAGTTAGACTATTAAGGGCAGTTAAAAGAAAATCCAATTCTGCCTGGCAAACATAGGTTTTAAACACCAGAGACAGAATGATGGTGATCGAACAAGTCCAAGCAATGACAGAGCTCTAAAGAGTGAGAAAGTGGATCATTTACGTTTGTTGTGCTGCTTAAAATATTTAAATATTTATATATATATAAGATACAATTATATAGGTACATACTTATTTAGATTTAGTATAGTTGTGTATTGATCACACTCCTGATAATGATGACGGTAGGGAAACATCAACCACGTAAATTGTGAAAACTGAAAAATGTCACATTTTTATTGAAATAATCCACCAAGTGGAGTACTTAGCTCATATTCAGGATATTTTCATAATTATATGCACATTAAGCTGTGTTTATCGCTCCGGCCGGTGACTCTCGGTGACCTCAGCCATTCACTTCAGTTGTGTTTTGATGCCTGAATGCTCTTGTGTGCTACACCAGTTGGGAGTGCACTGCTTGAACAAGTTCTTTTAAGATCTTCATTAAAGTAATGGGCTGCGGCCCAATTCGAGCATAAAAACCTTGGTGTCAGTCTCCATTATTTCCCTCAATGATTGTCCAAGCCAAAAAATTGTCATAATATTAGAGTATTGCTTCACACATTCCTACTATTTATACATAGTGATGTAAAGAAGACAGAGGGCTAAATCGCATAGTGCCTGGCAAGACTATGTCCTGGTAATTAGTTTCTTATAACTTTAAAGAGTGAAAGAATGGGAATGTCCATGTATTACGAAGACTATCTTCATGACTCTTTGCAACAGCAATTGGTGAACTGGTGAATGAAGCCTTAAAGACAAAAAAACAGTAGCTCTAAGTAAACATGTTTAACAAATTTCCACAATGAGTACATTCCTCCTTTTCTTTCTCTTCCCACGAGAGTGAAAGCCTGAAGGCCGCCCCCCCTCTGGATGAATGCTTGCAAATGGAGGCCACAGACGGCGAGCAATGATGAGGATCTCCATCGAAAGTTCATTACGTTGATTGCTGCGCATTAACACATCTCCATTGCCAAATTTAGCGCTCAGCAGTGTAATCTTTGGAAGGACCATTATACATAAGCAAAGAGCAAGGACATTAGCCTAGCCCACCCAGAGATGGATCTTAGCCAGGCTTTTCCAGGCTGTGCGTCACACTGATTAGTAGCATTGCTTAAACGGGATTAAAACCATAATAAGCAACTCACTCTGGGGCAAACTGAGGGCAAATAAAAATGCACTTTTGCAAGATGTGTAGTCAGCAAAATCTGGAGTCTTCAAGGGGGGGTGGGGAGTGTCTTCCTGAGCTACAACATTCTGTAAAACTTGACAATACGGCTGCAGAATTAGGAGTGTATTAATATTTAATGAACAATTACACCATGCTTAATTAATCTATAAATGAATACTGCATGAAGTAACAATGAAAAATGCACATTATTGCAGAGTCATATCTTTATAGCCATTATTAATATTAAACAGTAAACTTTTTTACATACTCTGTTGATTAGTACATTAATTAGGTTTTATTTAAAGTCTATGTAAATTTATATATTGTCTGATTGTGGCAAACTTGTCTAAAAAAAGAAAACAGTGAAAAATTAAGCTGTATGTTAAAGGACCTTTAATAATCAATCAATGTGGATTATGATTATACCTATATTAGTGTATGATGATATATGTTACATAGACTTGATTGAGTCAGAACAGAATGCTGATATTTAAAGTTCAGCATTATTAATGTCTATTCATGTATATTTCCAATTTTTCCTTATGCAAAGAAAATAACTTTATATATTAAGCATTAGAAAAGCATTAATATCTGTTTAATTGTGCAGCATTAATGTTCTGCTGACTATACAGCCAACAAATGTTTTCATTTTTCCCAGTTTGCCCTAGAGCATGTTGCTTACCTCAAGCAATTTTGCATAGACATAGTTTGAAAGTTAGTTCTTGCAACTTTCTATGTTAATTTTACAAGGATTTTGATTTTTATGAGCCGTTTATTAGAATTAGAATATCATGAGGGTGAGTATAAGTTTTCTAAAACTGTATAATGCTGTATTATGGTCCAAATAAAGTTGCATGGTTGCCTGGATGCACAATTTCAGCAGTGGAGCTTTTTTCATTACCACACATTAGCATGCATTAGCATATTTTAGAACTGAGCGCTTCCTTAGAGCCGCTGCGACTTCATCTGCATCAGCAGCTACAGTATAATGGAAGTAGAGCACAGTTTCTGCTAGCACTAACAGCTGTTGTATTTTTGTTCATTAAATCTTTTAATGTGACGTGTTCCCACACTGTTTCATGCTATTGCACTTTGTGAAGCTGTATGCTGCACTTCAACCAACAGATTCAAGGAAAAGTCCAGCTAGGTCCACTTCAGCTCACCTTCACATTCACATTTTAGATTGTTACTTTATTACAGAACATCCTACAGGTATTAAAATTCGAGAAGAGCAATAATTATTATTATAATGGTTATTGGGTCCACCAGGGGGCGCCTGTTTGTTTAGCCATGGGTTCCGATTTCATAAAGCTGTTACTATGCACATTCCCATTGGGGAATCCTAACCACCATCATTCTGATTCTCATGAAAGACAGTCCGTTTCCATTAGCCACCTCTTAACCTTGAATAGGTGGGTTTCCTTTTTCATGCTCATGCATGTGGATTTTCAGACAATTCCACAATACAACAATCCACAAAATTGAAACGGAAACACATTTTTCACACTCACTACACTTCACATTCGTTGCTCTTGGGCAGGATATGGCAGGCAATACTAAGGGTCCTGTTGTACTGCATAGCTCATCCAATGTTGAGTGAGTCATTCAGACATGTGGGATCCACAGCACCTTTGTAAAATCACTGTAGACAGAAATCCATGAGGCGTGTAAGGTGTAAGAGGGTTGCATTTCCTTTACTGCATTCATCACATGAACTTGTCCTCTTGTATCTTACACTACCATGGCTACTGCAGTGGATGCAATCAAAATCCCTGTGCCAAAATGGATTGGATCTCGCTATTGCAAGAGGAGGAAACCCATTTTTAGTCACATAACATCACTTATGGAAACAGACACCACTTTTTAGAAGAAATCGCTACTACATAGCAGACTTCGAGCAGCACCATATTCCAAGATTCCCAGATTCATTATTCCATGTTCTCTCAAATCAGCGTGAAGATCTCTACAAATGGCCGTCAACAGAGAAGACCCAACGACATTTTAGTACTTTTTTAATCATCATCTAGAATCATGGCTGTATTTTACCTCAACAAATATTGTCGTCATGCCAAATTTGACCAGTTCTTCAGAGTGGTGTGTATTTATAATGTCTCAAAATGTTTTGATGTGTTCATAACCCTACAGCCAGAAATAAACTTGTTTTTATCACTACTCCAGTAGTGGTTCCACTTTCTTAATTTTCTAAATGGGTATCAGCAGATATGATACATACAATTTTGCATATTGTCATCATTTTTAATTCCTATATTGAAACATCCCCGGGCGATATAACATTACAGTCTGCGTATCCACTAGCACAACATACAAAGTCTGAGGGAAAGTTCTAAGTGAGAAAATGCAATGGAATTGTGTAATTAAAGTTCGGTTTTGGTCTTCGCCAACATGTTTTTAAGCCATCCTCACTATCTGAAGAGCTTTCTTCTTTGCCACACACTGATTTTGTCATTTTCCACCTCGGCCCAACAAAACCTGAACACCAATAAGTGACTTCTGAAGCCCGTAATGTTACAGCAGTTAACAGAGTGAGAACGGGAGAGAGAGAGAGAGCAGGAGGGAGAGAGACTGCTAAAGCATTTGGGTGCCAAGATTTCCCTTTTGAAGTAAGCTTAGTTCATCCTGTGGTCCACAACATGGTTCCACCTTAAATCCTCAACAAATTTCCAGCACAGGACGCACGTAATTACATCCACATCCAAAGGTGGCACAAGCTGGCTGTGCGGATTTACTTCCGAATGACACACCAACATGCGTTTAGTCCAACAACAGCCTTATATGTGCTCTTCAAAACGGCTAGTTTTTCTGAAAAAAATAAAATAAAATAAAAACTCCCCATTTCCTCTGCCTGTTGTGCTAGATTTTGGTGCACTCTCCCAGTGGTCAACCCCCCCACCCTTAACATAATGTAAAACCCTCTTACTTCCACTGCTTAACGCACGATAAGTTAAATTGACTTTCATGGCCTAATTCAAAACACGCATGTTAAGTAATTAGAATTAAGAGCACTACTTTCATGCTAGCTCTTGTCGCCACACTTCAAGCCTTAGCGAGCTTAAAGCTTCCCGCGAGTGCCTCTTGATAAGGAGCTTCTGCCTCGACAGTGGAGTAATTATGATATTAGCATTCATTGCGTACTCTGATTGCGGGGCCTTTAATGAGAATTCAATGAGGAACACAGCGGCCTCGGCCGGTCAAGCCTGTATAATCACAGGCCGATCATGACACTGCTGTTTACACAGTGGCACTGGAAAATTACCCACCGGCCATCGGGAGCGTATCGCGCAATCTGGGCTGCCACCTCAATGTCACCGAAACAAACACAGCGCTTCTGGCCAAGGGAGATTAAATAGATGTTCTATGCATTATGGATAAAATAGAATGCTGCCGTGCACATGGGCCAATTCCAGCCCACTCTCTAGAGACTCTGGTGACTCAAAACTAACTTTAAGCTCCACATGGAAAGGTCAAAGGAAGGAGGTCTATGCTGTACACAAACTTATACTGCAGTATACAATACTCTACCATATATGCAGTGACAAAGCTGAATACATTATACTGTAAATAAACTGCCCACATTCTGACACCAGAACAGCTGTTGCTCTTACCATATAGTCTGTCTAACTTCATTTTTTTCTTTTCTTTTTTTTCCCCATTGTGGCGCATACAGTAGGGTCCAAATGAGTACACTCGAAAACAGAATTTCACATTTGGGGGGGGGGGGGGGGGAGTTGTCACAAAAATGAAAG
>JBBIGC010000036.1:12304353-12316893 GCA_037576955.1 Lepidarchus adonis
GATTCAGGAAAAGATGTATGCGAAGATTCATGTATTCTGGAGTTTCATAGTTTTCATAGTTTTTCGATTTTGCATTTTGAATTCCAGTCCAATTTAGTTGTTGCAACTGAGCTCTTTAGTTTAAGCAGATAATCATTTGTTTTGCTCTATGCTTTATCACTCTGTCTGTTTAAGAGATGTAGAACTGGACATTATACCCTCACTAGGTAACAGTTTGCCATCAGAGACAGCATTTAGCAATACAGCACAATGCTACATCTGTGGTTATAAGCATTCATTAATTTTTAAGTTTATTTGCCTTGTAAATCTAGCACAAAGCTAAAGAAATGGACTACAGACACCAAGCATGTCTGCTCTAATCAATGGTATTCCAGTTTAAGAAACAATTGTGTAAATTAGATTTTTTTGCAAAGTTTGAAATCATGCTCCAGCCATACTTTAGGGAGCAGTTCACAGACAGCACAATCACAGATTTTTAAATAAGACTCGACACTTTGGAGGCATTGCGCCAGAAAACACTCGGGTGCAAGACATTCTTCATATGGCATTCAGCAGTGGCTGACAGCGTTCTCTGGAAAAAGGCCATTTCTTCCTCTCTGAAACGCAGAATCCGTCACTGTCTTGTGCAGTCCCGAGCCCTACGAATTTTTAATCCATCAAGCGTTTCTTTTTTTCTCACCGTGAAGTGTGTGACCTTGGGCTGCAAACAGCACCACTGATGTATTATGAGTAGGGGGTGAATAATTATCCTGAAGCTGTGTGGCCCCTAAACACAGTGGACAGTAGATATGAATATGGAAATCAGACAGGGACTGGGATGGTTTAAGCGATATGTATTTTCCAACATACAAGGCCAGGATGATAATACCATGCCTCATGGTCCAAAGCCCTTTTCTTCTCAATATCAGATGTTTGTAACCTCCACCTGGATATTTATATGATGATACCATCGAAATAAATTGCATTTGGTGATTGAGGAGTGAGGCGATGAGGAGCAGGCAGAATAAAATGTTACTGCCTAGATAAATCAACTGCCAAACATAAAATAAACAGCATTAAAGTACATTGATATAATGCAATGGGCACAGAATAGAATCAGCCATCATTTTCAATACTATTCATATATCTTTAATATAATTAAATTATAGGCTAATGTACTAAAGCAGTTAAATAGGCATGTTTATTTATGCACAGCTCAAGAGCTTGGCTAGCACTCCAAGCCTTTTCCTAGCCTTAATAGGCCATTAATGTAGTCTACTGTTTAGTCGTGCTGCCAAATGATTTATGGAACTTCCACTCACTGGCCACTTTATTAGAAACACCAACCTTGTACTTGCACCTCCTGGCCACTTTATTAGAAACATGGTTTGTACTTGCACTTACTGACCACTTTCTATTGCCATGGAAGCTAATGCTGAAAGTCGAACCTGCCCTGTCGTATTTCTGGCATAAGTTTTAATCCAATCAATGGGTCTGAATACGGTGACGTTGTCGTACGCCTGCCAAAATGCCCTAGATACACCAACTCAAAATCTTATTGGTTGAAGCAACAGTTTAATCAACATTTATTTTGTGTTAGAGGACCTGCAAAAGGGGTTGTGAAACTTCTTCAACTTTGACCCTGTCTGGCAACAAGTAATGGCTGAAATGTAATTGGTTAAATGCTTTCATACTAAAATACATGTCTGGAAGCAGCAAAACCACTGGAAAAGCTATGAAAGGAAGTGGACAGATTATTTGGAATTATGTAATAAGTATATATATGGACAAAATATAATTAACATCAGTTTGTGATTCAGATATTTTTTTAGACTAGCGGAGGAGGCCTTGCAGGCCCTGACGGCCCACCACTGCTAGAAACAAGGGTTGTACTTCCACTGACTGGCCACTTTATTTGAAACACTAACCTTGTACTTGCACTTACTGGCCACTATATTAGAAACACCAACCTTACATGCCCGCAACATCCAGCACAGCCAACCGGCCAAAGAAGCGAGCAAGGCACTCCCTCATCAGCAGACAGAGAAAACAATGTGTCTGGTGCACTTCCACCCCCAGTCTGCAGAGGGTCATTCAAGAGGCACAATTAACAGGCATGAGCCACACCTGGCCATGGCCCTTTATCAGTCAGCTGCCGCATTGAAGGGTGCTGAGTCCTCTGCCCAGTTCAAAAAAATTAAAAATTGAGTATTCACCAAGGTCATGGCTCAGCTCCCCTGGGGAGAGTTAATATGTGTGGAAGTAAGGGTAAACAGTAGAAACCATATAGTTTTGCTGAGGGAGCCATTTTAGTTCGGGCTGCCATTTTGTGTGGAGTTCCCAGTAGTCCCTCCTTGTAGTTTTGGTCGTTACTGTGTTTCCCTTTCCCAAAAGCTCAGTGCTTGTGTGGCTTGGTTTGTATGGGCCACACAAAGAGTGGGGTTCAAATCCCACCAGCACTCACTTTTCATTATCTCCACTACTGCACTCCTCACTACTCTAGTATTAAACAAATAATGTGCTGCTCTCTGTGGCATGTTATATGTACTTACTGGCCACTTTATTAGAAACACATGGTTTGTACTTTTACTCACTGGGTGATTTTTAGAAACACTTTCCCTACAGGTTTTTTATATGTGTACTTATACAGGACTGTTGCTCTGTACCTTCTGTTCATACACAGTTTGTGATCCACTGACCAGACATTGGTGATGACATTCTTCTCATCACATCAGTTACATATGTACTTATTGTGGTGTGTGGAGATGAAACGAGTGGATCAGGCATGGGTGCTGCTGGAGTTCCTACGTTAAGGTCACTGTGAGACTAAGAGTGATCCACCCTCCAAAACGATTCAGCCAAGAGCAGCTCTGTATATTCAAAACTGACTGTAGGTGAACAAAGAGATATGCATCATTAACAAACTGTACAGCAGCAAGGTGAACCTACAAACCAGGTGTTTCTAATAAAGTAGCCGGCCCTCTAAAGACGCCGGAGACCAGGTTTTGGTTTCAGTCTGTAAAGTGGCATCTGTTTGATTTCCTTCACACCTGCAACATGCTGCGTGTTGAACCAGCGGCGGAGCTGAACATTCGTCTCTCACAAAAATGGCCCTTTAAATATTGCAGATAGAGCTTTGTGCACATTTCCAATGAAAAATACAGATGACAGGTGTTCAAATAATGCAATCTGCATAGAGGCAAATGTTCTAGTAATTCGAATCCCGCCAACATGTTCCACTGTCTTAGCCTTTCTCTTCTTCCGTCCCAAATCCAAATCACAGACAATTTCCACTGCTATAATGATTTTGATAGAAAGGGGAAATTGAACAATACTCCACATTATAGAAACAGTGATTGCCATTTTTATCTCCCGGGCCAATTCTGTTCCAATCTAAAGGTATCATTAAGTATTGCAGGAAGAAAAACAGCAGCGTAAAGGATATGGAAATAAGCCGCGAGCAGTAACTAGCGCAATTAAGTGGAAGTAGTGGGGTTTTTTTCTCAACAAAGGAAAAACCTGGATCTAAAAAAGAAAAAAACATGTGTGCTGTTCTAAAACCGGACTGTGCATCAGTTTACAAATAAGCTTCATCATCCAAGCACCATTGGAGGTACGCTTGTGTTGATTAGAGGACTTTGTATGATGAGTTCATTATACTACTTTTTACATTTCCTTCCATTATTTTCACTTAGTGCTTTTAAATCAAGAACAGAAAAATTTAACCTAACATTCATTCAATACAACACTTGCGTTTGGATGTAAACACTGTGGAGATGTTTCTTAATGAATGGAATTAGAGAAGAACATTAGCTAGGACTCAAACACACCACACCACCAACACTGCTATGGGCTTTCTCTGAGCAAGTCATAGGCATAGGGCACCAAATGCCAGAAGGAGGACCATGTGTTGTAGGATGGCATGGTGGTGAAGTGGTTAGTGTTGTCACCTTACAACAAGAAGGTCCTGGGTTCAATTAACCCTGGGGCAGCCTTTCCATGTCTGTTTTTTGTACTGTGGAAGGAAACTGGAGCTCCCAATGGACACCAGAGAACTGCACTTGAAATTGGTGAATTGGGGACACTAAATTGGCCTGGGGGAGTGTGTCTGTCCATGTGTCCGCCCCATGATGGCGACCTTCTAGGTTGTTTTTCTGCCTTTTACCCTATGAGTGCTGGGATAGACTCCAGCACCCCAGAGACCCTGATTAAGATAAGTGGCTCTGAAAATGGATGGCGGGTAAACTGCGGTAACAATGTTATCCATGCAGGTGTATAAACAACTTTCAGTTACTCACACACACGTCAGCTTCAATGACATGAACCATAAAACGGTCCATATGACTGTTGCTACTGTTGTTAAAATAATAAACACAAAACTTTACAAACTTTAAAGACACTATATTAATCGCATAAAGCAATTTTGCATAGAACTCCCAAATAGCCATCAGCGGCCCTGCTCCGGGCTGATCCATGTTGATGACCTGCTGCTAACACCATTTTGACAGTTTAACATGCCTAGAAGAGAACACTAACTGCCCATTCTATTTTATATGCGTGAGACGCCTTTCTTATCACTTCTGACTACTGATAGCATTGGACCTATCACCAGGCAAACATAAATGAGATCCCCAGCAATGCCATAACTGAGACGGTTGTGCCCATAAAAGGCCTGTAAAGTTGACTGATGTACTTTCTTGTTTTACAAAAAGAATAACAATAATTGTTTGTGACATTTTGTCACTGACACTGGTAAAAGCTGTAAGTGTAGACTCTATTCTGCCAATACAAGATGCAAATCTAATGTAAATGTAAAATTAAACAGGGTGAAATGGCATTTAGTGCCCTGAGTTTACGCGGGGCCCTGTCCCGCTTCGGAGATGTCACACAGCCTATTGGACATCAGCACTCCGGATAGCACCTGCATCCCATTCAGCAAACGCTGCGCCACGGACACGCAGAGCACGCTCGTGCCCGCGAAGCCGCGCCTCTAGGGCACAACTGGCTCCTAGTTCTGGGCTAATCAAGCCCGGAGCTGACGTGCTTAAGAGGTGACTTCGCGGACACGTGCGTGCTCAGCCTTAGCCCGCGGTCGATCCAGCCAGCTTCTGAGCCCTGTGTTTTTGCTCTCTCCTTGTCTTGTGTATGTCCAGACGAAGGAGATACGGACGCTTAAACGCCCTGAGGCGCACACATTAGGTGTGTTATGTTGACTGCATGTTGTGTTTGTAGGAGCGAGCTGGCGGTGAATGCCAAGTCTGCCATCTCCGTGAAGAGTGTGGAGATTAGTGGCTTAGGCAGATTTGGCCAATCACCGCCATCCTCGCTCATAGGTTCATGCTCGTGCGCATCTTTGCCAGTAGGGGATGCACAGAGTACAGGTTGGTCTTTTTAAAGACTAGTTGAGCAAGTAAATAAAACCTGGCCAATTACTTGGTTGGTTTAAAAGGGCATAACTTGTGTGTGAGTGGTCATTTAGTGGTTCTCCCTCTCGAGAACCATTACAATATTCTGCATCTGTTATTTAATTTGGATATTGTAAACAGATGCATTTATGCTTAGATGACCAATAAAGACGTTGGTGTTTTTCGTAGAACATTGCACATGCTTCATTTTACAGTTTAAAAACTACTGTAGTAGTAGTAAGAGTAACAATTCATTAATTCAAGTTGAAACCTCCTTACCCATACCCTGTCATATACCCAGTAACCTAGCAACAACATCCAGCCATCTAAAACACATCCATCTACAGAATATAAATACAAATAGTTTCTTCCAAAGTGAAATACTGACTGTACATAATACTACATCTTATCTTTTGTCTTGTTCAAACAGCAAGACCCTGACAACTGTGCAACGGTAGCTCTTCTGTGGATTCAGTCCACACATTAATGAGCCTTGGGTGACAGACTTGTTTTTGCTCTCCTCACCTGGTTGCTTTCACACCTGCTTGACACCATCTGAACCAAACAAGTTTATCTTGGTCTCATCAGACCACAGGACATGGTTCCAGTAATCTATGTCCTGTGGTCTGCTGGTCTTCATCAAATTGTTTGTGGGCTTTCATCTGTGCATCATCTTTAGAAGAAGCGACAGCCATGCAGACCTATTAGATGCAGTGTGCAGAGTATGGTCTGAGCACTGACAGGCTGACCCCACATCCCTGCAACCTCTGTAGTAATGCTGGCAGCACTTCTACATCTGTTTTCAAAAGACAACCTCTGGATATGACACTCAGCATATGCACTCAACTTCTTTGGTGGACCATGATGAGGCCTGTTCTGAGTGGAACCTGTCCTGTTAAACCACTGTAGGGTCTTGGCCAGAGTGCTGCAGCTCAGTTTCATGATGTTGGCAATCTTTTTATAGATTATGCAATGGCTAATTAGGCACAATTTGGACATTTGTTGCCAGCAGTTTAGACATGAATGGCTGTGTGTTGAGTTATTTTGAGGAAACAACAAATTTACACAAGTTGTACAATGATTACATTGTATCTTCAGTGTTATAAAGACATAATAAAATATTTTTCAAAAATATGAGAGGTGTACTCACTATATATATTTCTCAGTTTTCCCAGTAATCAATGGTAATATAAGCAGTTCTGTTGCAATGAATAACCTTAAATGTTAAAATTAAAAGTATGTCACCATAGTCACAAAAATATTAACAGAAATTTATATTTGATGGACATTTTTCAGGAATGAGGGACCTGCTTAACTTAACTAACAGAAGAAATAAATGAACTTATTGCAAAGAATTCCTTGAGGTGCAGTAGGTTTACAGTTTTACTGTTCCTCCATTTTGTCCAGGTCATCCCAAAGCTGCTGGATGGAGCAGAAGTGTGTATATGAACTGATACTGAATCTACTGTCGACTACTCTGTCTTTGTTTCTGGCCTTTTCCTCCACATTGTGATCAATAAAACTCTGTAGTACATACAAAAATTTACATAATAAATAGAATTAAGATTTACAGAATTACAGAATTAAGTGTCAAGTCTTGTAAAACTTCTTGTCGCTTGGAACGTGACAGTAGTTGCTGAAAAGTGTCCACATTGTTACTTTAAATGGGCTGTTGTGTTAAAGTAGGATAAATAAATCTGCATCAGTATAAAAAAGTCCATCCAATTTCTTCTGTATTCCTGTGTTAGATCCTTAAGAGAACAGCCTTCTGACTGAGTGAGCTTCTTTGAAGCACCTTCATTTAGTTCCCAGGGACTAGCACAGTACAAAACGGCCAAACATGCCCAAAGAGCCGCATTGTGAACACAGCAGAGAAACAGAGGAAGGTGCATGAAAGTAGGCCGCTGTTCAGGCCTTATTGGATTTGGCTGCTAAGCAGGGAGTGAAAAGACTTATCGCTAAACTCGAGGTAAGGGTGGTGGCCATCAATAAAACATGAGGTGGTGGAGCTTCAAATCTAAAGGATTGCTCTTATTTATGTAGCTGTTTCACCGCACTCTCAGATCCTATCTGCACCGTACAGGAACCTATGATCTATGTCTTAGGAGTTATCTGATCTCCAGGGGTTTGGACTGCTGCAAGAGGAGAAATGTGCAGTGTGCTGCTTAACCCTTCCTATGCTACAAATATTAGCGTCCATTTTGGTGAACTGACTGTTCTTAAACAGTCTAATATATTCCGCTTGTTGCCAGTTTTATTGAAATAACCTGGGCTGTCATTTAATTGCGAATAAGTGCCTGATTTCATATAGTTTGTCATAACAATTTAAAATTTCATTCATGAACTGTTTTTTATCTCTTTCAATTTTACAATGAATTGTTTTTTATTTAATGGGTGGATGCATCGTTTTATAACAGATGTACTTGCGTTCAAAACTGCTGGGAAATTGGTAGAACTGATTTATTTATTCACATACTGTGGTTATTAATTTTGCTTCAATCACAGATTGTTGATTGACCCTTGATAATTGCCCATACACCACCTATCCATCAACTCACTCTGAAAGTAGAAAGAATTTAATGAAATTTTGTAGTTGTGTGCTTAATTTTGCCAGTTAAAAAGAAGAAGCAAAAAACAACTTTATTTTCCACAGCCTTTAGTTAAATGGAGGCTCAATTTTATCTTTTATTTGTCTCATAAATCGTACTTTTATTTCTAATTGTAAGGGGTCAGATCCAGAGTTGACACCATTGATGGAGCACCAGTGTGAGGAGGTGCGGTTTCCACTCACTGGTTGACAGGCAGGTGCTCTTCCCCCAGGGTGGTGACACCATCTGCAGGTGTAGGCAGTAAATATTGGCTGATATAGCAGCCAATAGCTGAATCATATCAGCGTGGTTGCTCCCAGCCACCTTCTGCGGCTTCTTACAGACAGTTCTGGTTAGCAAGGCTCTCGCTGGTCATGTCCAGGGCCTGTTGGTAAATTTGTATTCGGGTCTAGATTCTTGCTCATTGACCTCCTTTATAAAATAAAGGTTCTGGGTATAGCATGATTGCATCTACGTGGGCTTCCCCCTCACCATGCTCCTTCTGGTTTCAGGAGGCATGTTCACGAACCGAGGGTTCCCCTTTACTTTTGTTCCCCCCTTGCACTTGGGCACTGTCTTCCATTTTGTGCATGCGATCACCAATATTATAGTTATATTTCTTTGTATTTCTATTTTGCTTCTGCAAAGCACATGGAATAACTCTTTGTATGATATGATATATAAATTTATGTATCTCGCCTCCTGATTGTAATTTTTCGCAGAGGGAGGGCTGCATTAAGGGTGCCTCCCTCTCTTCACTTGCTGCCTGACTGATATATGTGGTGGTAAGATGGCCCACCAGGAACTCCTCCAGCAGGCAATCCTCCTTCTAAGAGTTAGTCACTTCCTGTTCTGTTCTATAAGCCACAATGAGTATGAAGCTGCACAACAGTGACTCAGTGCTGCTGTGTTAAAGAGCGTTAAGACAATATTAAAACTATGTTTTAGAAAAATCAATCATAAAATGGCAGGTTATTGATTTGCTTAATCACAGGGGTTCAGTGGTACAGTGTTGGCCTTCAAGTTTGGTGGACTGCCATACATGAGTAGTAGACATGGATGAATGAATGTGTCAACCCGTATAGCATCCACACGGCCTCTGCTGTTTCAAAATGTTTTTTAAAAATTTTAACTGAGTACTACTTACACCATTTTCATACACAAACTCTAGACACTGTATAAAGAATTAAACACACAACCAGTGAGTTTCTGTGTGGGACGGGGTCTAAACCTGTATGGATTAGCAATGATTGTAGTCTGCATAGTGCATGTAGTACTACTGTATCTAAGTGCTACTATTTTGCTGTATGCCTTCACCTTGGTTCAGATTACACCACTATGTTATTTGGTCATACACAACAGGTTCCCTTGCCATCACTTGCTTTTATTTGTTCATTTCCATGTCTGCCTTTACCAACAGATGCTCCTTATTCTTACCATCTCTCCAGTACCCCTTCTCCACCCTTGTTCTCCATGTTTGTTTTCTTCCAGTTCTTCCGGTTGCCTAGAAATGTCATTATCATGTCTGTGCATTCACTCAAAGACTTTGACATGGATATCCTACAAACCCCATTTCCATAAAACTTTTTGCAAATGCAAAATAATTTGTCAACCCTCTTGAACTTTTATTTAAATGATTAAAGTGTTAACAAAACATTACAGCTTTTTCACTTTTTTGTAAATTTACAAATTTAGACTTTAGTTCTCCCAACACACTCAAAAAGTTGGGACAGCACAAAATAGCTGACAAGTTTATGGAAGTTATGCTCTTTTGAAACATTTCACAATAAGCAGGTGAGATGATGACAGATTATGAGATTATGATTTGGTATTAAAGGATCATCCACCAAAGACTAAAAAAAAAAATTCTGGTACTTAATCATCTACAGTACATAATATTGTGAAAAGAGTCAGGGATTCAAGAGAAACCTTAATCCCTGTAGGACAAGGCCAGAAACATTCGACCCCTCAAAAGGCCATGCGACTGTGATAAACACATCCACATGGACTCGGCAGGATTTCAGAAATCTGCTGCCATTTAAGACAGTCCACTGCTGCATCAGGAAATGCAAAACGAAACTCTGTTATACAAAAGGAAAGCAAAAGATTTCTACAGAAGCTTACAAAGTTTATTAGAGTATCTAGGAACATTTAATTAGTAATTCATCACTTCCTGTTTCCCTGGGGTGTGAATATGAGGTGATACAGAGGCCATTTCTCTTATCCACTCTTCAACATGGGAAAGACAAAGGAACACACCATTCATGTAAGGCAGATGTGTCGACCTTCAGAAGTCAGACAATGGCTACAAAAAAATAGCCACTCGCCTGCACCTGCTCATATCTACTGTCAGTAACTGGAACAGTGGTAAACAAGCCTGAATGAGGAAGCAAGGGTATTTTAACACCACACGCAATGAGGAGGATGGTAAGAGAAATAAAAAGTTCTCCAAAGCTCACTTTTAAAGAATTGCAAAAATTGCAACAGAGGGTAGTATGTTCTGTGATGTTGATGGGCAGAACACATAGATGCAAGTGCAAAATGAAGTTTAATAACACATGGGAAATATCCAAAAACAGACACGAAACAGGCAAACTGAGTAATCCAAAGTCAAGTTGGTTAATCCAGAAAAGGGGTAAAAAAAATTGTACAAAACAGTATTATCCAAGGCACTTGTGGTTTGTATTGAGTGCTGGCATCCTTCAGATTGTTCCAACCCTCCAGCAAAACTATACAAGATACAACTCATTCTGATATTATGATTAGCATTCAATTGAGAGAAAAGCTGTAATTTTTTAAAGACTACACACCCTGACACTTGCTAATGTCTGCAGGCATCTGTATGGAATTTGCAATCTTATGCAACTGCAAAATTAGCAATTATGTACATATCTTAAAAAATCCTCACAATTTTAGTTGGGACAAATTGTTAAAATGTAATCAGTAGACACCATGTAAAAACTGTACCTCTGCTTCAGTGGGGGGTGGGTGCTATTCCAACAGAGCCAAGGCCCAGGGCTCAGCTATCAGTAGGTTTATTTTTCTGAGATGTTCTGTACTCATGTTTTTTTATTCACTTTGCTTTGAGCGTCTTTCTCACTCTAGGGGAGACACGGAGGGGATCCAAGCTTTAACTTGGAGGGCGCAATAGAAGGGGGCCAAACTTTAACCATGGGATTATTTGCCCAAGGCCGTTTGCTTTTTTTTCCGGAGTTGAAACATTTCAAGAGACCATTGGAGGGCCAGTGCAGACGATGTCCTTGTGTGATTAAATTGAGTCCTGGACACTGTGACCGATCTTATACTCCTATCCCTTGCGTATGATAAGCTTGGAGGTCAGGGGAAAATGAAGCATCCCAATGTGCAAATGTAGACTTCCATTCACAGATTTCACATGCGCGGTAATTTACTCGTATGGGCGTGAAGTGCTCTAATAAAACACTGAATCAGCCTGCGCTTCGCTTTCATTTCCGCACTTGCTCATCAGCACCGGATGATGATTAATGTCTCCGCTGATATCAGGGTGGTATCTCGTTCAACAAGACGATTCTATAAGCTACGACTGAATCAGAACAGTGCGGCTTCTAGAGCTCATTAATTGCCAAAAGAAGCCGATAACAAGAATGTGGTGCCATTTTGGACGTGTGTCTCACCTGTTTCTCCTGATGGCTTTTCAATGGGACAAAACAGAAGTGGTTTTTGTAAAAAGTCAACAAAACAACTGCCAGTGGTGCATTGCCATTCCAGTTCCAACATGGTTATTATTATTATTTTTTGCATCCATTATTTGTTTCTTCTTTAGTGATTTCAAAGTGCACATTAAGAAAGTCCAACCTACTTGTCCTTCCAAAGAGACCTAGTTCCAGCCGAGAAGCACATTACTCTTTATAAACTGGCTACCTGTAGCTATGTCCGACTTAAATCTGGAAAAATGGTGTTTCTACTTAAAATGTCTTTTTTAGCAATAGCAATACCACTCAAACACAGTCAGTATAAAAACAGCTTAGTTTGACTATTGCATTTACACTTACATCTCACCCAGGTAATGTCTGGAAAGGCTCCAGTGCAGGTCTGAAAGGAGCTGTAGATAAAAGCAGCAGTCTTTACAGTAAGAAGACAAAAATGAACAGAATCAAAGGCTTATACACATCCATTCCGAAGAGCACCTGGACAAAGAGATTAGCCATAACATTAAAATCACCTGCTTAATACTGTACAGGAACCCGTCATGCCAACAAATGAGATCTGACTGTGTGCACTGAGATCTGACCCCGAACCTGCTTGCACATTTTAATCACCTTTGGTAGTTCATCACAAGAAAGTGATTCAGATTCATCTGCTTGCCTATTTCTCCTGCACATGAATTTCAAGAACTGACTGTTCACTTGCTGCCTATCCCACCCCCTACAGCTGCTATTGCAATGCAATGTACTAGACAGCTGGTGTTTCACACATCAGTGGTCATAATGTTATGGCTGATCAGTGTATTCAAGACACAGGCGCACACACTGAAGTGAACATGTGTTTGTATATATATATACAGGTTTCATTAAATATTTCCTGTTTGG
>JBBIGC010000036.1:12324162-12338419 GCA_037576955.1 Lepidarchus adonis
CTCTCTCTCTCTCTCTCTCTCTCTCTCTCTCTCTCTCTCTCTCTCTCTCTCTCTCTCTCTCTCTCTCTCAGACACACTCACACAATCACACACACACTCAATCTGACCTCTGCTCTTTAGTCTGACTTCAGCTCTTCAGCATGATCTCTGCTCTTCAGTATGATCTCTGCTCTTCAGTCTGATCTCTGCTCTTCAGTCTGATCTCTGCTCTTTAGTTTGATCTCTGCTCTTCAGTATGATCTCTGCTCTTCAGTCTGATCTCTGCTCTTTAGTTTGATCTCTGCTCTTCAGTCTGATCTCTCTTCTTTAGTCTGATCTCTGCTCTTCAGTTTGATCTCTGCTCTTTAGTCTGATCTCTGCTCTTTAGTCTCATCTCTGCTCTTTAGTCTCATCTCTGCTCTTTAGTTTGATCTCTGCTTAGTTTGACAGAAGCTAATTTCAGTCTCAGACGCTTTGCTGTGTACATGTGTCCAAAAGCTGACAGAGGCAGCAGGTTCAGAAACCGGAATCTCTGCGTTTCCTCGATGAGAACAAATCATCATCATCTGATGAATGCTTCTCCACTAGTTCCAGGATGTCCTGTCACATGTTCAAGAATATTTTCCTTAGAGTTAAACCTGAAAAAACAACAAACAAGCACAAAGTATTTACACCCTGCAGTACTGAGCAGCTATGACAGATACAGACGGATCACCACCACCACAATCACCACCAACACCATCACTACTAGCACCATCATCACCTCCATCACCACAATCACCACCTCCATCACCACCAGCACAATCACTACCAACACCATCACTACCACCAACACCACCATCACCTCCACCATCACCATCACCTCCTCCATCACCACCACCATTATCACCACCTTCACCATCACCAAAAACCTGACTGTACTGTATGTCTCACCACATGAGAAACTGGCAAAAGGCCACACACTTTTTACCACTGTGTGCCCACTCTCCTCTAAAGTGCCAGCCCTTAAACTAGAGTGTACAACTTGAAAACAGCATTTAACAGCTCTACTTTCAGTTTGGGGACAATTCTCTTCACCCTCACAATGTTTTGAACTGAACAACCTGCGATCAGGAGTCTTCAGCCTTTTCACATTTTTTGGGTTTGTTTCCAGGAAAAACTTTTGGCCTGTACTGTATGTGCCAACTAAAACAGCCCAGGGCATCTGCTTACTTGTGTTGCAGTTTACTGTATCAGGTCCTGTTATAAACTGCTCAGCAGAACATTCCACAGAATAATTTCCCTGACTGGGCAGATGAGCTTTAATGCGGATGAATAAGCCTGAGGTTCTTCCTCCATACATCACTCAGCTGCCAGCTGCCGACCAGAGCGAGACTATGCATTCCTCCATAAAGCAGGTTCTCTTCAGACGTCTCCCAATGTCTCCTAACGTCTACCAACCTTCCCCAACATCTTCCATTGTGACCCAAATTCTCCCAACGCCTCCCAACATCTCCCATAACTTTCCAATACCTCCCAAAGCCTCCCAACATCTTCCATCTCTCATTGTTTCCCAGTGCCTCCCAATTTATTTCAACAACTGCCATATTTTCCCAGTGCCTCCCAACATCTCCCAACGCCTTCCAACATCTCCCATTGTTTCCCAATGCCTCCCATTCTCTTCCATCTCCCATTGTTTCCCAGTGCCTCCCAACTCTTACCAACCTCTCCCAAAATCTCCCATTGTGTTCCAAATTCTCCCAAAGCCTCCCAACCTCTTACTACATCTCCCATAATTTCCCAATGCCTCCCAAATCCTCCCAACCTCTCCCCCATTATGTCCCAAATTCTCCCAGCATCTCCCAACCTCTTCCAACATCTGCAGTTTGCCAATGCCTCCCAACTACTTCCAAAATCTCCCAACATTTCCCATTCCCTCCCAGCATCTCTCATTGTTTTCCAATGCCTTCCAAAAAGTGAAAAGCTGAAAAGAGAGTCTCAAACCAAGGATTTCAGGTACTGCAGTAAGCTCTAACTGGCCTTTAACAAGGCCTCCCATCCTCTCACAGCATCTCCCAACCTCTCCCAGAATCTTCCATTGCTTCCCAATCCCTCCCAACACCTCCTAATCTCTCCCAACCTATCCCAACATCTCTCAACCTCTCCCAACGCCTCCCAACATCTCCCAATGCTTCCCAACCTCTCACAACACCTCCCAACTTCTCACAAAAGCCCCCAATGCCGCGAGTTTCAATCGGTGTGAGCGTCTAAATGTTACGCCTTTTGTTTACTTTTTAATAGATGCTCTAACTAAAAGATTATTTTGTTGTACATTTTTGCATTCCATCCAAAATATTTGACATTTTTTCATACAAGAAGTGCGTTCCCAACCCGAATTTTTGACAGCAAGGATTGAAGGCTTTTTCTTCACCCTCACAATGTTTTGAACCTCTTGAACCTTTTCACATTTTTGGGGTTTGTTTCCAGGAAAGACTGTAACTAATCAGACGTGTACAGGTTTTTCCTCATTTACAAGGCGGGGCTTCAGACAGACCAGCTTCTGCCCCCATGGAGCATGTGCACATTAAATCCCCCATCTGTTCACACCCCAATCACTTCATGGTATGCAATGATGCAAACACATTATAACCAGTCTTCAGTCCTGAACTAAAGCCACATTCAGATCATCCTACCTACATTTCAGGAGGTATGCGCTGCCTAAAACAGCTCAGTGCATCTGCTCACTCATGACGCAGTTTACGGTAGCGGGTCCTGTTATCAACAGCTCAACAGAACATTCCACAGAATAATTTAATTTAAATAATGAATAAGACTCAGTCTCAGACAAAATATATATATATAGCACTAAAGAGACAAGTCCACCAGCCTCGTCTGTCTGGAAGTGTCGCAGTTATTTATAGTGATTATTCAAACACCACACAAAAATGTAATCACAAATTTAAATCTTTTAAAGAGACCAAATCTCAGACCATCATCTTATTTTTTTAAAGCTCCATCTTCGAAATAACATTAGTACGTCACCACAATATCGCATCAAGTGTACACATCTACTGCTCAGAATTTTTTTTCTATTCTTCCTGAGCTTTCAACCTTGACTGGATCACCATTAGAGCCCTTACAACTTGAACAAGCATCTCAATGTTTAGAATCAATTCTCTCCTCTACCCTAGATAATGTAGCTCCCCTGAAATCAAAGAAAATCAGAGAAAAAAAAACCTGGTACAACAATTACACACGTATGCTAAAGCAAATGGCATGAAAACTAGAGCGTAGGTGCTCCAGTCTACCACCACTCCCCATCAAAGGAGAAAGGGGCCGTTGGTATCCAACCCCCTATCCATACAATAACTCTCTCATAACACAGAGCATTACAGCATTAAAACATTACAAAATTACATTATTATATGCTGCACATCACCAACCTTAGATTTTCTAAATGAATTTGCTGATTCTATCTCTAATTTAGTTGTTTCAACAGAAAGCTTTAATTGAAGAAGACTTTAATATTCACTTTGATAACATTGACGATTCTCTCAGAGCAGCATTTGTATCAATTCTAGATTCAGTAGGGGTTAATCAGAGGGTTTTAGAACCAACTCACACTGCTGGTCACACCATTTAATACTAACTCTCGGGTTAAATATAGAAAACGTAGCTATAGCTCCACAGTCTGAGGCGTTCTCAGACCATTACCTTATAGGGGGCAGTGGTGGCCTAGTGGTCTAGTGGTTAGGACCGTGTCCCTGAGATATGAAGGTTGCAGGTTCAAGTCCCAGCCCAGGCACCACTGAGGTACCTTTGAGCAAGGTACCGTCCCCACTTCACTGTTCATAGCTGCCTGCTGCTCCACGTGTGATGGGTAAAAAGCAGAGGACAAATTTCGTTGTGGTGCACTGTGTGCAGGGGTGTATTCACAATGATTGGAAATCGCGAATCACTAATATTGTTTAAGCTGTTAATCTTAGAAATAACATTAGTATGTCACCATAATATCGCATCAAGCACACAATCACAGAATTTTATTTCTAATCTTCCTGAGCTTTCAACCTTGATTGGATCATCAGACCCCTTACAACTTAAACAAGCATCTCAATGTTTAGAATCGATTATTTCCTCTACCCTAGATAATGTAGCTATCCTAAAATTATTCCTCTGGTATACCAATACCACAAGACTAAATGTTGTTGGAATTGTTGGAAAATGTTGTTGGAATTAAGGGAACAGCCTTTTCCTGGTTTAGGTCTTATCTGACTAATCGCTACCAGTTTGTAGACATAAATGGTGATTCCTCTGTTAATAGTAAGGTAAAGTTTGGTGTTCCACAGGGTTCAATTTTAGGTGATCATTGACCCCAGTCTTTCATTTGAAGCCCATGTAGATAACATAACTAGGACTGCCTTCTTTCATCTCTGGAATATTGCTGGAATATGATGTCACTACATGACTCAGAAAAACTTGTTCATGCTTTTATTACTTCTAGATTAGATTATTTTAATCCATTACTCTCTGGATGTACTAGTAGGTACATAAATTAATATCCAATTAGTCCAAAATGCAGCAGCAAGAGTTCTTACTAGAACCAGAAAATACGAGGACATCATCCCCATCTTATCTAATCTACACTGGCTCCCAATCAGATTTCGCGTTGAATATAAAATTCAACTTTTAACCTATAAAGCACTAACTGGTCTTGCACCACAGTATCTGCGTGAACTCTTAGTCCCTTATAATCCACCACACCTAATTAGATCACAAGGTGCAAGACTTTTGCTGGTTCCCCATGTTGCTAAGGTCACAGCAGGGGGCAGAGCTTTCTCCTTTAAAGCCTCGCAGTTACATCTGTACAACTACTGATTGCTGGAGTTCAAGGAGGCGCAGCTTTATAGGTATGACGGCGCACTGGATTGACCCAGACAATCCACAGCAATGCTCTGCAGCACTTGCCTGTTGACAGTTAATTAAACCAGACCTGCCAAGTCTTTACACACCCTAAAATGACTGCAGGTTTGCCTTAAAGGGTTGCAGCTGCGATACATGAGATACATTCTGAATGTGATCCATGAAAACGTTGTCTGTATGAAAGTCTTTCAAGTCTATGGAGGTTAGAACATGCATGGCAACAAAGAATGCGCAAGAGCAACCCCATTAGAAGATGATGAATCTGACACTGAAGATGAAAAGTGTGAGGAGATTGATGATTATGTTGAGGTTACTGAAATTCTAGCCAAGGATGATATTGAATTTCATTTGCCCAAGAATCAATGTTGTGCTTGCCATCTTCTCAACTTGGTTTCCACTGTGGATGTTGACACTGCTCAATCAGATGAAACATACAAAAGTTTATCAAGATCACCTTCTCCAAATGTTGGGCCTTGTGGAACAAGAGTGGCTGGTCCAACAAAGCTACAGACGTGATGGAAGAGGAATGTAGCATGCAGTTAATTTGTCCAAATGCCACATAATGCCGTATAAATATAGATTTATTCAAAAATAAAATGGGAGGGACGGCTTTTTTTTTTTTTTTTTTTTTTTTTACCATAACCCTCAGGATCATTTGAGAAATTCCAAAAAGTCCCACCTTAGCAGCAATGACGCTGACCACATTCAAAAAGGAAAACTTTTTTTTGTCTTTGCCATCAGTATATCATGACTGTGTGATTACCAGGAGACAGGGCAGTACATCAGGAGACATGGAGGACCACTACCTCCGCCTTTGTGCAAGGAGGAACAAGAGGAGAACTGCCAGAGCCCTACAAAATGACCTCCAGCGGACCACAAATGTGCATGTGTCTGCTCAAAAGGTCAGCAACTGACTCCATGAGGGTTGTGTGAGGCCCCAACGTCCACAGGTGGGGGTTGTGCTTACAGCCCAACACCGTGCAGGACATTTGGCGTTTGCCAGAGAACCAAGACTGGCCCTGTGCTCTTCACAGATGAAAGCTGGTTCACACTGAGCACATGGGTTGATCAATTTAATTTCCATTGATAATTTTTGCATGATTTTGTTGTCAGCACATTCAACTATGTAAAGAACTAAGTATTTAATTAGAATATTTCATTTATTCAGGATGATTATCTAGGAGGTCTTATTTTTGTGTTCCCTTTATTTTTATTATATATGTTAAAGTTTCCCAGTGAAGTTTACCATATATGACTGGGGACTCTGTTTTACTGTATCTAGTGTACAGTTCAGTCAAATACAGTATCTGTAGACAGCGACATGTAGTCCTGTGTAATTCCAGTACTATTGTGTAAATCAGAATTACAACATTGTCTCTGTAAAATCAATGAAAGTTGCTAAATCCACTGCCAGCTGTTGCCAGTTGATGTGCCCTGAACAAGTGGCTAATCTTCAGCTGAAGGACAAGGACTTTATGTAATACGCAAGAAACACTTTACATACAGAATAACATTTTAACAGACATGAAATCAGTCTATATTTCCTTCATCTTCAGTGGTGCGTCTCCATTCCTTTTTATTCAATGTCCTTCACACAAGCAGATTTGTATTTAAGCTCATGACATGGAGGATATTTACAATCTCATGCCCGACAGGAACATGGTGTGTAGTCATGTGGGAGATCAAACACTGATCACACGAGCTGCACTGAAATCATCAGTATGGACAAAATTATGTTCTTCACCATACATTTTTCGAAGCCTAGCATGTGAGGGTCTAGCATGAGCCTCTATCTTCCTCAGCTGTTCTAAAGGAGCTCTGATGTTCTGCCCTGGTTCTCAGGCCAACAGTGTGACATAAGTCTGCACTCAGCCGGCCCTGACCTGGCCCTAAATAAGTTATGTGTCTCCCAGCACAGTGGAACATATGAAAGACTGAAACAGCTTCTCGGAAATATAAAAGTGTGGGTGCCGCAGGGGTGGGAAGTCACCATACAAGAGTGTTGTGAACGTTGGGTGAACATTAAGCCTGATCGAAATAATAAAACTTTAGAATGACCCTGATGCCATTTTCTGGTACAGAATCAGCACTGTCATGTCAAAACCTAGTAACTCAAGATTGTGTGTGTCTGTCTGTATACTGTATACAGTGGGTCAAAAAGTATTTGGCAGCCAAATTGTTGTCCCACTTAAAAAGACAAGAGAATTCATCATAGGTTCACTTCAACTGTGAGAGACCACATGAGAAATCACATTTCATGAGTTTTAAAGACTTTATTTGTATAATGGTGCAAAAATGGCCACTTTGTAATGTAACCTTGGTTGGTCAAACGCTTCCTGTAGATCTTCACCAGGTTTGCGCACACTGTTGTTCATTATTCCATGCGGATCTTCTCAGGAGCTGTGATGTTCTGGGGCTGTCACTAGGCAACACAGACTTTCAACTCCCTCCACAGATTCTCTATAGGATTGAGGTCCAGAGACTGGCTAGAACACTGCAGAACCTTGAAATGCTTTTTTACGTAGCCATTCCTTCGTTGCCTGGGCGATGTGTTTGGGATCAGTGTCATGCTGGAAGGTCCAGCCACGTTTCATCTTCAATGGCTTGGCTTCTAAATACTTTTAAATACCCACTGTATATGCCTTGTAGCCTTTATATTATTAAAAATCTTTAAATTATTAAAATCTAGTTCCCAAAATATCTTGGCTTTTCTTTTGGAAATCATTTGGACCAATACATTTAAGATGATACTATGCCAATTTGTTTCTGTACAAAGAGAAGAGCCATCCTTAAGTTGGCACACCCTGGCATCATACACCTCCAAAGAGACTACTTTAGTGTCAAAAAATTTACTTTCACATGTTTACTGTATTTTGTATGTTTTAATCAAATTTATTTTTTTCCTTTATTATCAACATGTGTGTTTGGAATAGTAAATAAATTTGAGTTGTTATTCGCTAGCATCCAGAACTTGGCAACTGTCAACGCCCACATTTTATTTTTATTAATTACAGTGAAACAGCTAAACTAATATATATACTGGATGGATATATTTAATGGTAATTTTGTCCCAAAAAGTTTTTTATTGTATATAAAATAAAATTTTTAAATGCTAAAAATTTTAATTTTCTCCATTAAGGCCCTGTTTACCAGCAAAAATATTTTGCAGATAAAAATCACATTCATTTCAATGTACAATTTGTGTCGAATTCCACCGGTTAGTTACCATTTCCTACTGTTCTTTTCCTTCCCTGGCACTTTCAGGAAACACACCCATGCATCCTCCACTGGAAGCTGTTTCAGGTTCATGGAAGAAAGGAGGAGGATTAGCATGAACAAGCTGAATCTTTTTGCAAATAGGTCTACCTCTGGGTGCACAGTACTACTTGACATTCCTACTACATGACACACCCACTTTGCAGATCAGACTGAGTGGGGAGATACGTTTTGCCCATCCTCCTAGTGATCATGCAAAAATATGGTTATGATTTTCACTGGCGATTGCTTCATTCTCATACTAATCCAGTGCCTTATCACAGGGAACGTGTCCTGAACTAAAGTGGGTGTGTATTATGTAAGAAAGTGGATCATGGAGAGTCAGGTTTACACTCATTTAATAATTTGTTATAATGGGATAAATAGAAAGTGACCAATTTGTCATAAAATGACATTAAACATATTTTCACACAAGTCCTAAAAGTATATGAGGAGAACCCAGTGATATACTATACTTTTCTTTATAAAGGAAAGTTATATAACATTTTTTTGGTATGTGAAACTTCTGAAAACTCTCTATTCTGATGATGCCCTTTGTGTATTACAAACTGTAACTTAGCTTTTGTGGTAACTGTCCACATAACCTTCATACGCTGGAATGCAGTGTTTTCCTTCCTTGAAATACAGCACAACAGTTTATTTTTACAAAAGTCTTCAGGCTTGTACAGTCTTTAGCAAACAGTAGATACATAGAAACGTTCTTTGTGAAAAGTAACGACTTTCTCTCTGCAATCCCGCCATGCACACAATTGTCAATTATCCTGATAGTGGACTTATGAACAGGAACATACAGTATGAACAAGGCAATATTAAGACCTTTAGCCGCTGTGAATTCACCTTGACTTCCTTCTTTTATGATCTCATGGGCAATTAAACACTTTGTTGGTAAACCACAGCTGGAAACAACGTTCCAGCAATATTCCAGCATTATGAGCATCAGCAATTCTGAAATATCCTTTGGTTAGGTCATTATACACTTAAAAATATAAAAATAAAAATAAACTTTTAATCCTAGAGGTTCACATATTTTGTTCCTCACAGATATGTAACATTTAATCATTTTCCATAATAAAATACCATAATATATTTTAAAATCTAATTTTAACTGGGTTTTCTTAATCAGATTTTTATTTATGCAAAAATAGAAAATTCCAAAGGGTTCATAATTTAACTGCCACTGGACATACTTTAGCAAAATTGGTCATTTGTATTGCTTTGAATAAACAAACAGCAAGCTTAACTGAAAGAAAATGGGCCTAGACAGGAAATTCTGCATCAATTCCCTCCCTTGATGCTTTTTTTTGGTTGTTATTTTGTTTTTTTCAGAAATTATAATCAAACAGATATTTAACGTGAAGTTATGATATAGATATTTAACATGAAGAACACAAATATTTTTTGAAATAATTTGATTGTTACTGTTCCACTGCCATTGTAGCTTGTAAAATCTCAAATCATGTTTTTTTCTAGTTCTGATGCAAATACTGCTTTCATGGCGTCAGGGTTTTTAACATAGTAATGTTTTTCTGGTGGTGGAAATGTCACCGAGGCCAACACAAAGATTTAGCGCTTGAAAATGGAATGTGGCCCATTTCCGGTTTATTTGCCAGCCCTAAAAAGAACCCCCGGAAACCTAGTGCGTCTTCTGCAGAAGAGTTCACACTCAAAGCACTCAGGAAAACCCCCACACATTATTGCATGCTGATGGATGGATGGGGTACAGAGTCAATACACAAAGCCCTAAACACTGCGGTGGTAGTCCAGCCATCCACCCCAAAACCCACACAAAATAACATCAAAACTACCCAACTGATTCCCACAAACACAATAACCACAACAAACATAATTACCCCCCCTGATCACACAAAAACCTCGCAACACAGCACAGTCACTGTCTGTATGTAAATCGGCACTATGGCCGACCAATCCCCAGCTCCGCCACAATATAGTAAGATGTGCAAACAATGATCTTTTGCGGTTTCTTGCGGGCACTTAGCTAATTCAATTGCAGGAAAAATTCAGAACAAGACCAAAGACAAAAAAGTTATTCTGAACAATACTGTAGACTGTGGCACAGATACATCTCCAACACTGTAGAACACAGACTCTGCAAGACTGGAAAGCTTGTTTCATCATCCACCTTGATCAGAGACAATTAGTTTCAGTAGATCGTTGGCAGAGGGAATTTGAATAAAACCTTGAACCAGATTAATGCCTTAAAATCTGTGACAGGCTGGCTAATAGCAAAGCTTGTGCTGCTAATCAGTGCTTGGTCACCGTCTAGTGAGAGGAAATAAACCTTCAGAGCCACATTACTCACGTCTTAATTCCTGGCAAGTCAAGGTCACAATAATATGTGTGTTTAATTGCCGATACACTTGATTATGCTCAAAATATGGGGTAAGCAAACAGGCAGAGCTGCTTTGCATCTTAAGAAGCTCCTCCTGGTTCTCGGGCACATTGAGGTTTGACGTGAGGCCATATATGCTCATACTGAGGGCTAGATCTTTTAAGAGGTTTCAGGGCACATTCTCTCTGAAAAAAAAAGCATGGATGTTAAAGTCATGTGCAAAAGTCTGGTGAAATAAAGTTCTGGGAACACACTTAAATATGGAAATGTAGACACAATTTATAATTTTTTTAAATATATTTTTTGCAATGGCTATGTTTCAATTTTTTCCAAAATGTAACTGTGCATAACATACACAAATAAAATAGCTAATAAATAATTAAGCCACAAGAGCATAAGAATGATCACAATAAAGTAACTAACTTTTCTTCAATCATCTCCTTTTCTACAATCCATACAAAACTCTCTGTTTAAAGTAGAAGCACAAAATGACAAACATTCAGTCAAATCAGAATTCTTTGGAACAATGTTTTCGGGCCCGGCGAAGTCGCCGCATGCTCGTTTCTCGTTTGGCTGTTGTGTATGCGCCCTCATTCCAGAGGACGTGTACTCTTGAAGGGAGACGTGATCCTAGTTTCAGAGAGTCCCTGACAGCGACTCTAGAACCGTACCATATTGCCGGCACCCAGAGAAGCAACCTTAGCATTTTCTATCTCGCCCTACCACATGTTTTTGGGAGAGGGCCTCACACTTGTATTAATGCACAAGGCACGTTCAGCTTATGCTGGTACTACTTTCGTTAGAAGCTGAGCGCAAGCGTGTTCCTCTATTTTTGTTTTCCCTTGCACATGGACTAAACACTAACTTCTATTAAATAATTATAATTGTGGTGAATCAGATCTTTGTGTTTTTTCAGTGATCTTGAGCTCTGGACTAGACTCAAAGATCAAGAGTCAGGTCTTGCTGATTCTGACTCTAGGGTCCCACAATATCAACTAAAATAAGAACCACAGCACTTGTTTTCATGTGGCAGTGTGGAAAAAATAAGTACACCCCAGTCAATTTTGTCAGCTTATTTGAACAAGCAAACACTTAAGCCTCTTTGTTACTGTAACTACAGACATACTGTGTAAAGTGATGTGCAAGTGCAAAAGTACTTTTTCAATCACTTAACAATATTGATAAAGTATAAATGTCATTTCATTTTGTATCCAAAAATCCACCACTGGGCCCCTGGAAAGCATAAACTAACAGCAGGGTCTCAAAGGTGTGTTGTTGGAAGAGTTAACACAGGGGTTCAGACCTTGAACAAGAGCTGAAATAACATATATCAACAGGATAATGCATTTGCACTGCCAGTAGGTCAGTATAGTGATCGCATATGAGAAGATGGATCATGTATTGGATGATTATATCGAAAACAATTTTTTGTTGCAGATCAGCTCAGTAATGCCTGAACATCATGAACATTTTGTCCATTTTTACATGGAAAACATTACACACAGATTTTTAAAAAAATGTCACTCATGGTTTCTATAGTGCAAGCAAGTACAACCCCTGGAATAGGAGCTGAAAAGGCCCTAAAATACAGTTTTAAAAAACTATAAGTTCCCTGTGTTTCTGCAGTGTAGGCGCATAAAAAAGGGGGAACTCTATCCAACACTATGAACCACGAAAATTTCTTCTGCAATCTTCCCCAAGAAGACTAATGACATTTTTTGTAGAATCTCCAGAGCAGCTAGAAGATCTAAGGTTCTTCTGAGTGTTGATTGTGGATAACTCAAGTTGCAGTGGTATTATGGCATATTTTGTGCTGTTCCTTCATCTGAGCTTGACTTTGGTCATGAAAATAGAGGATAGATGTCTACATGTAATGATCTTGTTCAAAGCCTTCTCAAGATGCTCAAATCATCGTCTCTTTTATAAGGTTCAAGAGTGTTCTTATGAGGTTCTGTAGTCAAAATGTGGTCAGCTTAGAAGATGGAAGTCATACTTGCTCACTGTCAACATTCAAAAGCAGTGCAATCTTTGCACCAAGTGCTGTTTAAGTCGTGTTGTAATACTGACCCACTTTAAAATCTTCACAGATCTCCACTTCCCTGCGATGTTTGGTATTCCACAGGGGGCTTACCGGGGGGAGTACTCCAGCATGAGCCGAACGCTCTGGCACAGAGAGAGGGATTTGCACTGTGAGTGATCTAAAAAGCCTTGTTGAAATAACTTTCAGTAGACGGTAAAATCTCAAGATAAAGTTCTAAGTGAGCTCTGTAAGCTACAATTAGCCTAGCATTGCTTTCAGGGACATAATGCTCAAAAATATTTCAAATAATTTGAAGGAATAATCAAACATCATCTTAAACCAATGTTGACAATATTGCCATATTTTTAATAAGACTAAATCAATGAATAAAGTATAAAATTATACATTTCCGATCTGTTCATTTCAAATTACTTGTTACCACCAAGAATAGTGTATTATCAGTAACATGCTATTTTGTAAGATCTTACTTCCAACACAAAGTGAGGTACATATGGACATAGAGTTTGACAAGTTGAGCCTGGAAGAACTTCAGTGGCTGACACACAGCCCTGACCATTTAGATGAGGTGTCCACATACAGTACTGTGCAAAAGTCTTGGGCACAAGAGAAAATGATTTTTATTAAATTAAGATACATTCACTTCATGACAATGTGTTGGCCATTTTTCAGACCTCTCCTCATGGAAGCCCAGTGTTACTTGTAGTTGCCATCAAATCATGAGTTCGGCCTCAATCCCTCCTTTCTTTCATTAAATCAGGTTCTGCTGGAGTTTCACACATCCAGGCAACAGGAGGCCGGGATAGGAGATCTGGGACAAAACCTGTTTTCTTCTAACCAGCTCACAACATCTCAATGACTTTTACAGATTGCAGAATCTTGATACTCATTACTGCTTTCTTGTTGCTTTTATTCTGACTTGTCTTTTTGCCGGCAGAAAGACACTCAATGCTGAGATAAATGGCTTCATACCATTTGAGTAGGTGTTCTTTTGGTGTAAAATACTAAAGTCAGAGGTGTGAACAATGCAAAAGAAACCATTCGAGATGCTGTCACAGATAAGAGAATGGAATTAAATGTAACAAGGTTAATGACAAAACCGTAACCAAGTACAAGTAAAGTACAAATCCATCAAATCACTGTTAGCAATACCGAACCAGCAGGCAAAGGTGAAGCTGTAGTTATGGAAACAGTAATTGAAGAGAAGGGGTAGGATTCACTGAACACATTCAGCATACAGTGAGGGTAATGTCTGAATTAAATGTCTTAGGGGGCTTGGGGGGCTTTCATTTTCTGTATTTACATATGGGGTTTCTCAGGCAGGCAAGGGACTAATTCTTAATAAGCATCACCCGCTTGGGAATTAGGAAAAAATATTACATTGTTTTAATATGTCAAAGTGATAACTGATTGGTTGACAGAGCTTGGCAAGCTTCTATAGAAAAGCAAAGATTCTAAAATTCTTGGGGTTACCTTTATAGGCAAAGATTAAATCTTACACTATACAGTAGGGAAAAAAGCCAGCAATTCTGCATGTTGTCCCACTTAAAAAGATAAGAGAGGTCTGTAATTCTGTTGATTCATCTGCCTCCTCCCCTCCACCCCCATCCACACTGCCCTCCCTGTTACAGCCCCAATCGTCTGCTGCTGTCACCCCCACCCCCACTTCTGAAGCACCTCACACCTCTCCGGCACTTGGCACCTTCTTCTCCCCC
>JBBIGC010000036.1:12338519-12355431 GCA_037576955.1 Lepidarchus adonis
TGTGTGTTTCTCTTTTTTAACATTTGCTTTATTTATTTATTGTGTGTGATTTTTGCTGCTGTAACGTGTGAAATTTCTCACTTGTGGGACAATAAAGGATTATCTTATCTTATCTTATCTTATCTTATCTTAATGTTTATCATAGGTTCGCTTCATCTGTGAGAGACAAAAAGTAAAAAATAAAAAAAATCAGGAAATCACATTGTATGATTTTTAAAGAATTTATTTGTATAATGGTGCAAAAAGTAAATATTTAATGCCTACAAACAAGCAAGAATTCTGGCCCTCACAGACCTGTTGCTTCTTTAAGAAGCTCTTTTATTTTCCACTCTTTACCTGTATTAATGGCACCTGTTTGAACTCGTTATCTCCACACCTTTAAGCAGTCAGACTCCCACCTCCACCATGGCCAAAACCAGACAGCTGTCTAACAACACCAGATTGGGAGAATGTCATGTGGTCAGATGTGAATCTTTGGTATAAACACAACTCACAGTATTGGAAGGGGAAGAATGCTTAGTTGCATCTCAAGAACACCATACCCACTGTGAAGCATGGGGGTGGAAACATTATGCTTTGGGGCTGCTTTTTTTGCAAAGGGGACAGGACGACTGATCCGAATTAAGACAAAATTATGAATAGGGCCATGTAATAATACAATGTGATTTTTTTATATTCTGTCTCACAGTTAAAGTACCTATGATGAACATTACAGACTGTCTCATCTTTAAACCTTTTTAATTCAGTAAGATGGTGCAGACTTGTGGTTGCGGTTTAAGACACATAGCAAGGCTGGTATTTCAGAGAATGACAGCTATCGAGGACTGTTTTTGGACCAGATTCTTCTATTTTGTTGATTGTAGATTAGCACTCCTTCTCCTCATGTGGTTTGAAAATTGACCTTTTTTGCCTTAAATGGTTCATTTTTAATAGCTCATAGTAAATCATATCCATAAGTCTACACCACTTTTCCGAAGAGCTGGATGTAGTTTGACTGGGTTAAGGGAGATTTTATGGAAACAATCTGGGGTCTATTGACCTTTAGAGTTTGTTAGGAATATTTCCCTGACCATAGGGCCAGAGCTGACCAGATATCATTAGTGTTGTAGACCTTTCAGAGCACTGCAGTTACATGGTGTGTGTGGTGCCCCCCATTATCTTGCCAACCTTGCCTCCCACCATGAAAGGCTGCAAAACAGATTTCTTTCCATTTATTTACGTCGTTAAGCCACCAACCTCACCTCTCACCCTCGCCACAATGAGCAATTTGTCCCGTGTATGAATTTTTCCATATATAGCTCCCCAAACTTGGGTCCACTAATTCTACTGGTTGGCTGCTGCTGCTGCTAATGCTGTCATTGCTGCTGCTGTTTTCTCATTATTATCTCATGTCTGATTAAGTCATGCAAGTAATGATGCTGCAAAGGCTTTATTAACAGCCGGCAACACACTAGTTTCATATGCCACGTGCAACACGAAAGAGCAGCTCGCAATAGCGAATGCTAGTGTCTCTCGTGGGAGTCCAGTATTACTGTAAAGCGTTTAGTAGGCATCCAACTACATTATACTACCTTATATGACAGACAAATGCTGCAAAAAAGAGAGCCCCCACGATCCGTTACGATCCCACCCCCACCTCTCACCACATTTAGGGCCTGGAGGCTAACAATGTTTACTGCATATGCCTGGGATTTTTACACCCCTGCTAAACTGAAAATGATCTTACATAAGCATCCAACTAACGGAACATTTGTGGTCAGAAATAGACTAACAGTCATGAGCTAGAGGATGCTAAGACAAACGGAGGGTCTGAACTTTAACTTTACACTAGCAAGGTAGCACTACAGCGTGTTTCTAATAAAGTGGCTGGTGAGGGTAGAAAAAGTTTGAGTATTTTCATGGCACAAATCCCAATATTTGCATGGATTTGTCTGGCTTGACATCCCTCACATCCTTAATTATTGCTGTCAGCTGCAGTAGCCATGCAGAACTAAAGCTTGCATCACCTCGTACACACTTCAGTTTCAGCCTACTAGTCAAAACTCCTCAGGTTTTCCCTTTGGGCTGTTGCCTACCAAGTTAGGCTTGGGTGATGGAGTCAAGCATCCAGCCATCTGTTCTGGGCTGCAGCCAGCTGGCCAGCCACTGAAACCCAACACAAGCCAGATGTATGGCTCTTTCAAGCTAGGGGAAAACTTCCGTTCCCAGCCGAAAATGTGAAACTGGAAGATAAACGAGAAAGAGAGATGGAGCTTTAAGAAAATGTGACTACAAATCAGGAGTAACAACAACAAAAATGTGCCATTTGCAAGACCGGGACATTCATAATCCTGTTTCATGGAGATGAAGCAAACTGCCCATGCAAAAGCATCCTCGGGCCAGCAGACCATCTACATTGTCTATGGATATTTGTTATTACACAAAGTTCAGCAAGGGGATGTACTGTTTATAATCTGTCCAAAGGTATTTGGCAGCCCTACAATTTCAGCTCCTTTTAGGTGCACTTAGTTGACACAAGTCCAATCACACAGCTTCAAAAATCAGCAAAGCTTTACTAACAATGAGACCAGCCTTGCATGAACTTAATGTCGCCATGCTCAATATTAGAGGGGGATAATGCCCCCAGTAATTGGGCTATGTAGCAGTGGAACTGATTTCACCAATGGAGCTCCATCCAGTACCTTTGGGGTGAGTTGGAGCAGTGTATGTAATCCAGAACTAATCATTCAGCATCAGTAAACCAGTGTTCCAACATCTACCTCAAAGCCTGCCCAGGAAAGTAGCAAAATAATCCCCCTCTTTATATCCTTCATTCCAGAAAGTGTCTGTAAACCTGTCATATCTGAGTTGATGTAGGAGAATGTTATGTCCCAAGAGTCGTTTCCAGTAATACTAGCAAGGGTGTCAATAATTGTGAAGCTTATTGTACAATGTGTTAGTGTACAGCCCTTTAGTAAACCACCAAAAAGAATTGGACAAGAAAAAGAACAGCACAGGTGCATTTTGTCCATTATTATTAGCATTCTTTAGTTGGTGCAATGTTAGTTCATTCAGATTCATATAACTCACCCCAAAATGAAGTTTATCGATTTATTTCCAGATTTGAGCATGACAGTATTATTGATTATAAACAACCTGGCAATAGGAAAAGCCTCAACATTGTACAAGATCAATACCAGTCACCCATATCTCACCTCTCGCTTACACTGTAGTTCTCATGAGTTACCTTCACTGCTGCTGTGTTGGTTTATGTAAAAGTTTCCAACACCAAAAATATTTAGAACTTTTTTTCAGTGCCCATACTTCTAAAATCAAGGTTCGCAGTTGCTCCTCATTGGTCCTTGCCCAAGCACCACCAGCACAGGAGGCCAGGAGGTTTGTTCAGTGTGCAGTAAAGCTCTGTTGCATTGTTGCATGGCCCTGTAGCTGCTCATTGAGGTGTCTCAACCCCCTGGAAACAGGCCAATTGGGCTCAGAAGGACACCTCTACACAGACTGCCCATGGCCCAACTGGGATTCAAACCTGAATCCAAGCTTAGGCTTCCTTCCTTGTATTTAATTGGTTGACACAATATGGAATTCCACGATTATAAAAATGGGCCTGTTTCCCAAACAGATTAGACCACTGTCTGAATTATATGGCACTAACAATCGCAATTCCCTAAAGATATGTAGGGCCGACTAATCTGTGCTCGGGAAACAAGCCCACTCAAATTTAGAACCGGGAAATTTGGTGCCTTATCAGTGTAATATACATAGTGCTGGCAAGTCTCCCCCCCACACACAGTACCCAAAGGAAATAAGCATTACACACTTCACAATCTATGATTTAAATCTATCATAAGTGTGAACACATCTGGTACGTCTCACATCTGAAACAGCTCTTGTGAGTGATACACCAGCAACATCACACATATTGCCTAGCAGCCACAAATCGGATTCCAATTTTTGGGGACACACAGCCCTAAAAAAATCTGATCTGGCACATTAAGGCAAAACGTCTGATTTGCACCACTTCAGTCTGGTAATGTGAACATATATTGTCAATATTGTAATAAAACCTGGTATCTCTGAAATAGTTACAAGAAAACATGTCAGTGTAATTTAGTGCAATAAGATTTTATTTGAAATTGTGTTATTTGTATTGACTATTCTATGGATGATGGTACGATGATATCATAATCATATCTGTAATATTTTAGAAATGGCAGATATGTAGATGAAAAAGGTACATCAACCTAAAATCCCACATTGGAGATATTTTTAGTACTTTTTTTGCTACTTTACTGTTATTTATTACTAGTGGTGCTGCAATGGCAAAGAGCCAGAAAGAATAGTGCAGGATGATATCAGAATCATGTTAGTACCAGCACAAATTGGATAATTTAACTGATAATTTCATTTCATATCTGACTTTTTAAGCTTATAGAAATAAACAGGGTTTAGGAAAATTATATCGATCTATTCCAGGTAGATTTCTAAAATGATTTAATGTTTTTTGCATCATCAATGGTATCAGAATCAGCACAAAAAATATGACATCAGCGTAATAATGCCACATCGGTGTGTCCCTACTACATTCATTATGAAAGGTTCACACAATGCAGAGATACAAGGTTTTAAAATGGTGGGGCAATGTTACATAGTTCAGTGAACAGTGTTGTATTCTAGATTCCAAACAGTTGCATTTTGCTGAATATACTTAATCTTGGGTAAAAAGGTGGTTCTAAGAAGTTTGATTCTAACACAGCGCTGCTCTTGGTTCCACAGACCTTGGTGAGACATCCTAGGTCTGACAGAGTTGTTCCTTTTCCAGACTGACGGGTTCAAAACCACCAACCATGACAACACAATCATTACAACAGCCGTACATCACCATACAATGAAATATCCAGAGCGATACAGAGTACATGAACTTGGAAAAGGATCTTGCAAATTCATTTGCAGTTGGTTGGTTCTCTACACCCTGATAGGTCTTTCAAAAAGAAAACACTATTCAGCAAACTTAGGACTTGTTCCAAACGCTTAATGGAGTCATGAATATTTTATGTTGTTTTTGGGGGGTGGGGGTGTATAGTTCAAAACTGCGTTGTTTGATTGGCAACAACATAAAATAATTTAACAACCAAGGCCATTTGGATAACGGTGAGTGCACTAGTGTCATGTGGCATTAAATGTGAGAAACAATAGCGACACTATAATGGTAACACTGAATTAGGCCACAGTCAGTTTTTGTGTTTAACATTCCCTAACATTTTAACTAAAGCTGAATGAAGCAGATTCCCCTAAAGTGATTCACAAACAGGGCCTAAAATAGGCTCGAAATCCAAGCTGCAAATCACTGGCTGGGTTTACATGCAAACTTTTTTGTCAGGCCAATTAAAAATTTTGGGGCAACTTTTCACATGGGATGTGGTCTAATAAAGCTGGGGTTGAGAGCAGTTACATGTTGTGGACATCATCTATGTGTTTTCCTGGATGGTTGTGTTTGACTGCGGACTTGCTAGAAAAGTGCAATTATACAATATTAAATCATATAGTCCTATAACGGTCAATTCTTTCAGTGTATTAAAAAAACTCTGTGAAGCCAGCTGTAACCCTATTAATCATGTTACATTGTATCTTTAAATTACACCTCTTAAAGGGAATTTCTTTGCTGTGGAGCTTCTTATGCCGAATGAAGCATTTCCCTCAGTTCTGGATTTAATACCTATTGTAAGTAGAACATGAGGCCATGTAAACCCAACCAATAAAATGATGATTTTAGTAAAGTAGAGGGTTTGTGTTATGTGTTATTCCTGCTCCTGTAAGCCCGGGTAGAATTGAATTTTTATTTTGAAAATCTACAAGCCGTTCAAATATGCAACTTTTGCTTGTGCAGGTCCAGATATCATTTAATAAAAAGATATTCTCAATTATAGCCTTTTATTCATTATGACCGGGATTTCCCAGAATTCCCTGCTGTTAGTGTTTGCCTTTAAATAGCATGCTTGTGCTAGCTATATAATCTGTAGAGTTATAACCAACCCGTCTGCCTTTTAAGAAGTGTTTTTTCATTGGATTAACAAAAAAAATGCCCCAAAAAAACCTCCATCTGTACTGGAGCGAAGGTAGCAATCAATGAACATTTTCACATCATGGTATTTTTTTTTTTAATGTTCTGAGCTTCTATGAAAGCTTTTTTCAAAGTGAGCTCTTTGCAGGCGGTATTTGATGGCATTAAGAAGCAAATTGCAGTTTATTTTTACACAGGAAATGCACAGAAAGCACAGAGGAGCACTTCCAATGTTTGCTGAGACACACCACCCCTCAGGGCGGTCAGGAGAAACAAGACCCCTTTGACTCAAAATGACCAAAAAAGGGTGATGAGCTCATTTGCACAAGACGTGTAAACTTTTCACTGTTTCTGATGCTTAATAGGATGAAAAAAAAAGCAGATACACTTCAACTCCTCCCAAGACACAAGCCCTCGCTGAGAGCACCGCTGTGCCCTCTGCAGATGCCAATCTACTGTACGTTAGCGTCAAAATACCGAGTGGGCGACACAAATGCCGTTGTTTTACATACAGTGCATTCCAGTTACCACTTCGAACATTTATTTCAGCGACGTCTGAGTCTTTCATACTCTACATGTAAGTCGGCGACAGATCGTTTCGTTAAATGTGATACTGAATAACATCTTTTAAAAGGCAAAATAAGAACGTAACCATTACAAAGACATTATTTCAACATGTACATTTCAAAAGAATATTTACAGTTGATGATCATTATACACACTTTAGAAATAATGCTATTTTTTTTGGACTTTTAAGCCTATGTACAAAAAAGAACCCACAAGGGACAGCTCGTTCTACCTCCTCATGTCTTGATCAGCAACCGCTGACAGTTTCCAAAGGATTTTTTTCCCCCTGCATAACGTCCCATGAATGTTAATGTCACTAAGCTCGGCGAGGCATTTCTGTCCTCCGCTCTGCTGGATTAGTCCAAGGTTTGGGTGGATAGGTGGGCGGAGACGTCATCATATGAAGTACTCTTTTTGGGTGTCACTGATTATGCTCTGCGAGTTGGGGTCATTGCTGAAGGGTGTCTCGGGGCTGTCCTCTGGTTTGGTACCTTTGGGCTCCTGAGTCTGACAAGTCTCCTTCCTCCTGTAGAGGAATCTCGCCATTACAGCCAATGCAGCCAGGATCACGAATATCACCACGGCGATTATGCCTGGAAAGGAGATGTGCAAAATTAATCACCAGTTTATACAGCCACGAAGAAGATGCCATGGAATGACATAGGAGCACCTTACCTGGCAGCATGGATATGAATGCCACTGCTTTCAACGTTATTTTGAAAGCTTTTTTATTAAAACCCGTAAAACGTACCCTCACTCTGACTGACAATTCCTCTTTCCACAATGGCAGCACTGTGACATTGCTCCGAAGGAGCTATGACAGCATCATCACTTTTACAGTCGTTATCTATAGATATCCACTTGATATCTTTCAACTTCTTTTCAAAAATCCTTCACTTTTTGCACACAATGGAATGAAGCAGATGAACATTTATTTGAGTAAATAATACTTTTAGTATAAATTCTAATATGGTTAACAAAGATTAGTCAGCATAATCTCATTTGATCCCCATTAGTAAAAGTAGCAGAGCTGTGACATTTCTCTGAAGGTGCTAAGATAGCATCATCACTTTATATTCTATGCATTCCACTCATGGAAAGGCCACGCGATAAGCCTCCAGGCAAAATAAATTAGTCACATGCATCATATCCTTTCTAAGAGTTCTTTTGAGTTAATTCCACTTAACGTACAGTAGATCTTCTAATAATAGCCCGTCTCTTATTGATGCCCGTTTCAATAAACGCCGGGTTTGAAGAGACGTCATAACAAATAAACACTGGTCACCAATAGTTAGCATAAGCTCATTTACTCTTAGACTTTTGGATAAAACTTGCTTGCAAAATCAAGGTGACGCCTAACCTTTAAAGTAATCAAGTAAGCTGTTCTTTCTGTCTTGTTATTGACAGCTGCTAACACCTGTGGTGCGGTTTAGTAACGAGATTAGCTAGCTAGCAGTGCCTAACCTGGTTTTGCACAGTCTTCAGAAAGTTCAGATCAATTTAAATTCATCAAACTGTTATTTATTTTGCTATGCAATTTTTCCTGTCCAAAATCATCCATATCTTTTAGCGTAGCAACACTTAATTGGTTGCTGATTCACTTCTACCTACTGTCAGAAGAAGAAAGAGGTTCTTTTCTTTGTATCTAACTAAGCATGGCACATTTAATTATGGCAGCTAAAAGAAATGTCTAATTGAAGCACCTAAATACATTCCAACTCAATTTAATGCCACATTACTGCAGTTCTGAAAAGGACAATGTATTAGAAAATAGTGGTAAAACTACCATAATCAGCAAATAATTTCTTTAAATGTTTAATTTGTTTTGGTGTCCTTTGTGAATTCCTGTCTATTTGCAGAAAGCTTTAGAGAAATTTTCATATTCAGCCAACATAAAAGCCAGATATAATTGTCCATTACTTGAAGTAAATGTCAAATGTGTTATGTTTAGCTTTCTCTCTAAAAATGTTTTTTAGAAAAATTGAGAATCCAAAATAGAATCCATTAGGTATGCACAATCCTGTAAAATGTTTAGTTATGTTTAATTTTAAGTCTGAAAACTCTTAAGTCCCCAACAGCTAAATGGAAATACAGATGATTCTGGTTTTTCATTACGAATCATGCAATTACCAACAATACAATGATTTAATCATTCATTCATAACCTTTTCCCAAAGGTCCCAAAGCAACATTCACAATTATGAGATCATTGTGCCTCAGTCAAAACTTACCAGTTTTATCGTCATTTGGGATATAGGTGCTGACACATGCAAAATAATTGGTTATGAATCTGTCAGATTGTAGAAAATAACTTAGGTCTTGATGATTGAGGCCCATCGCTTTTGTGATGTTAAAAACCTATGCTTTTGCATATATAGTGGCCTCAGATAGTATTCAGACCCCTTCACTTTTTTCAAAAGTTATGTTGAAGCTGTATGTTGTATGTTACAATCGTTTAATTTTTCTTCATTATCTACACTCAGTTGCCCATGATGAAAAAGTAAAAAAAAAATAAAAAATCTGACAATTTTGTATATTTATTTAAAAAAAAACTGAAATCACATTTACATAAGTATTCAGACCCTTTATTTAGTATAAAAACCTTTTACACCAATTAAAGCTTCAAGACTTTTGGGGTATGATGCAACATGTTTTACACACCTAAAATGCAGGATATTCTGCCATTCTTCCTTGCAAATCCTCTCAAGCTTAGCTAGGTTGAATGGGGATCGTTGGACAGATCTCACTAGAAATGTCTGATCATTGGAGGGCTCCAGTTCTAATTGTCCGTCTGGAACTTTGTCCAATTTCCACACAGGCTCAGTCAGAGTGACCATCAGATTCTTACTCAACCCTCTCTTTGTTTGATCAGTTTGGCCAGGCGACTAGCTCTAGGAAGAGCAATGTGTAACATGCCACATGGGGTTGATGGGTGTGGAGGACTCAAGTGTGAGGGTCTGGATGTCTTGGGGCTTGAACCTGCAACTCTGAGAACCAGAGGTGAGTGTGCTAACCACTGAGCTAATGTGGAAGAAGTCACAGGCCAGAAAGCACACTACCAGAGTGCCCCCTCAGAGGAGTAAGACTAAGCTGACGAAAAGTAGGGCACAGTGGGAATCAAACCAAGTACCTAGTGTGACACCCAACAAACTGAGCTACACAGCCCCTAATGTATTGGCGAGTGGAGCACAGGAAACAGCTAAGATCGCCAGGAGAGTACTACTGGCACTATTCAACAAAATGGAGGACCAAACTAAAATGGCTTCCTCAACAAAACAATAGGGCTTTTCTCCACAGGAATAACCTTCACTTTGTACTGAAAGTAACACTCTCCTGACATATCCCGAGGAGAGCTAAGCCTTAGCCCTACTTAATAAACAACATGTATGTTTTCCTCTTCTTTTTTGTGTGCGTTTCTAACTAACCTACCCTGTCAAGCTAACAGATAGGCAGGTTGAGACTTTTTCCCAAAGAAGGTAGGAATGGAGTAGGAAGCCCAAGGAGACAGAAGCCCCATTTACATGGACACTTTTTTTCAATACGATTAAATTTAATCGGATTAAAAGAACCCAACCGAACTGTTTACATGAGCATCAAATAAATAGATCCACGTTTGTTCCACGTTTACATGTTCCAGCCATTTAATCCGATTGTACATTATTTTGACAAGCGCCGTGGTAGACCTATGCTACTTTTCTTATACAGAAAAGGAGAAAGCTCTGTCTGAACTTCAGCAGCGGGGCTGTTCAAGTAGCCGATTCTGAGGTAAATAAACAAGAGACTGTTTAACCGTGCAACAGAGGCCCCGCCTCCATTTATTTACAGTTGAGCCCGGTTCATTTTAAACATGGATTTGACAGCAGAGTTTATGCAATACATGGTTTTGACGTTAATGTCTAATCTGTGTCTCTTGATAAATGTGCTGGTTTATGGCACTCTGCCACTATTTAAGGGCATGAGACGAGGCAGAAGTTTTCCAACCGTCACTGTGGATAGCCCCCCTTCCTCCACCTGAGAGTAAGAGCCAGTGGATAAGAATTTGTAGCAAACACTGGTGGGAAACGGTAGTTCTCACTAAGTTTACCAATCAGGAGTGGAAGGCAAACTTCCGTATGTGTTGAAAGTCCATCCAATCTCTCCTCGATATTTAATTGTTTTAATGTGTCCAATAAAAACGTAGTTTTGACCAGCTACTGACCAGTTTTTGGTGTTATGTACAGGGCCACTCATTTTTGCTGACTGCTGCTCCTGAGATAAACTCACTCATCTGAGGTAAATGCTACTTGGTTAGTTTTTAGCTACCAGCCGCGAGCCCATGCGCATGCGCGGGAAGAAGGCGAGCGTTGTAGTAATCGGTTTACCTGTTTACATGAGCAGTTTCCTCGATCGATCGGATTAAAAGAGAGGTCTAAACCACCTCTCTTAATCAGATTGAAAATGTAATCGGATTCAGTGGAATCTGATTACATGAACCGTTTACATGGGACATTTTTAATCGGCTTCTGTATTTAATCAGATTAAAAGTGAAAAAAGTGTCCATGTAAACGGGGCTATTGAAAGGAAAGGTGGTGCTCGACAATAAAGTCCAGACACTATACCAACTACCAGCAGAGTCAGACAGTAGCCAAATTGGGCAGAGGACTCAGCACCCTTCAATGGGGCAGCCCGCTTATAAAGGGTCATGGCCAGGCGTGGCTCATGCCAGGTTATTGCCCTTCCTGAAGGGCCTCTGTCACCTTCTGCTGCCTGGGAGCAGAACTGCACCATTTCCACTGCCTGCAGGTGAGGGAGTAATTTGCTGGCTTCCTCTGCCGGTCTGCTGTGAAGGAGTGGCCCGGTTGCGCCCCCTGCTGGAAGCTGGGGGCATCAACCTTACACAATGTTTGTGCCAAACTTCTTCCAATGAAGAATTATGGAGGCCATTGTACTCTTAGGAACATTCAATTTTTTTGTAACCTTCCCCAGATCTGTGTTTTATAACAAATCTTGTCACTGAGCTCTGCAAGCAGTTCCTTTGACCTCATGGATTAGTTGGTGATCTCATACACTTTGTCAGCTTTGAAGCCTTCTAAATGGAAGCGTGCGCAATTATTTACAATCAATTTCATTTATCGTAGTGGGACTCCAGGAAATATTTGAAATATTTCAGCCATGATCAAGACAAATGGGAGACACCTAATTCTAAATTTCGAGTGCTGTTGCAAAGGGAATACGTATGGAATTTTCTTTTCTTCTTCTTTATAAATGCACAAAGTTGTCCAAAATTCTTTTTTGACTTTGTCATTATTGGGCAAATGTTTTTGAGGTTTTAAAATGTAAAAAATGTAAATCATTGTAGCATCAGGCTACAAAGTAAACAAAAATTTTAAACAGTGAAGGGTGTGTGAATATTTTCTGAAGCCACTGTATACAGTATGTATCCACTGTATCCGTGATATAATGTATTTCAGACTGGACTGCTTTCTAAATGAGGCAGCCAATCAGTTCAGGGGTCTTTCGCATATTTCAGTCTAAAAGGCACAGTAACAAAATAAGCCAGTTTAATTTGAAGGCATGAAGTGAGGATGGAAAATGGTCATGTAAAAATCAATTGAAATGAAATCCTATTATTTTGTTTAAAACATAAAATGAAATAAATGAAGAAAAACATATAATATGATTCATTTAGTGTCTCAGAGAAATCAACGATGAGCAGTACAGCACAAATGTCAAAGAGAGCAAGCTCTTGAGAAAGTAAACAAAATCAAACCACAATGACAGAGGAACAAATGAAAAAGAGGCTGGACGACAGCTTCCGTGGAGGAATGGTCATTTTCTCATCAAATCAAAGTGAGCAAAGTGCACTAAGATCGCGGTTACCTCCAATCAAAGCTGAGTCACTGCTGATTGCATTGACTACTGGCTCGCCTGTACCTACAGTACCGAAATGATCTATGGCAGAAAGAAGAAAGAAGAGACAGACAGAGCATCAGCACGACTCAAGCACTCGTCATTCCGAGGCCATGGCTCATTGAATGGTACATCTCCAGCCCATGAAAAGGCAATAAAGCGCGAAAGTGGAAATAGAGAGAAGAAAGATTATGCAAATGAAATTCTCTCTCATGCAGATTAATAAACTGATTGGCCACGTTCAAATCATTATGCTGTTAATTTAATTAGGGATATGGATGTATTCAGTGAGCCATTGATAAAGTTTTCTCTTTTTTAGTATGAAATTAGACTTTCAGGAAGAAAACAAAGTTAGAAGATATGAAACTCCCTGCATGCTAAATTTCAAACTAGCATTTTTGAAAACATTGTTTGTAATGTGTATATATTTTTATGCTTAAAACATAAAGGGGAATTCCATTTTTTATCTTTACTAATTTGCCATAATTTAATTGCTATGACAGAGTAATTTGAATTATAGAGAAACATAAAGACTCTGGTTTGTTTATAATAATTGGAACTGTAATAGTTGTATAATTACATACATTTTATTTGCAAACATTGAGTCTATAATGGTTGCTGCACTGATTAAGCCATTTCATTTACTATCCAAGTTCTGAAAAACTGTTGTCTTGGGGTATTATTTTGCCTTAGGATCATCTCCTTTGAAAAAAACCCCAATTACTCAAAAATGATCAGAGTGATGTAATCAGAGTGATTGAAGTTTTGGAGCAGGACTTCCCAACTCTGGTCCTGGAAGGCGGAGTCCTCACACAGTTTGGTAAACTGTATTTGACACCAGCCTAACAGGACTGGAGTTGGGGACCCCAGTTTAAGAGGCATTAAACTTTTCAAATGTCTGGTTCCTATCACCATCACTATGAACAATTCTGACTCAGATAGTTTGTCTTCAATAAAGCATTTTTCATAAAAACTCTCTTAACCATTTAATTACATAGAAATTTAGAAAAATCTGTAGAATTCCTGTTTAAAAATGTAATAAGAAATGTTATATTTAAATTGCTGCAAAGGCTTTCAAACATAATTGCTTATATGCATAAGAGACTGGTATCACAGTGTGGTATCTGTCTCTAGCTGCTACTGTATTTCTTCAGCATGTTTTACAGAATGTAAAGCAAAATGTATTTTTTTCTGTTTAATTTTTTTTTTTTTTTAAAGGATTGACTTTTTTTTATTGAATTGACGTTTTATGTCAAAGTGAGTGTGAGGGTATTTCTCCTTAACCTCAGGCTTACCAGAAAGTGAGTGGGTGGTCTCTGCTGCATAGGGGCTAGATGATGAGGAGGATCCGCAGTTGGATTCCGTCAGCGGTCCTGTGACAATGACAGGACTGGTGTCTGGATATAGCAGCGCTGCCTTCAGAGGAGCGATGGAGTTAAACTGGACGACTGACAGGCAACCTGTGAAGCCCAGAGAATTCAGCCGAGCTATCTCCGGATCCATCTCACCCGATTCTGTTTGAAAAGACAGCAAGAGAAACACAGTGACAGAAATATGTAGAAAAAATTTTATTGACAGATAGTAGACTTTTACTGGTCATCACGATGTAGGCTCTCAGAATACTGACATCGCTGAAGGATATAAGGCCCTTTCCAATCTTTGAATATCCAATTTTTGTGTTTTGAGTACTCTGACCAATCACAGAAATTTCTGTGAGAAATTGGATGAATCAAGACCTTCAAATTTTTCAATTAATGTTTTTTTGGCCAAAATAACTCAGATCAGACTTGAAGCAGACATCACTATACTGACTCTCTCTTGTGTTCATGCTAAAATCACAACAATTCTGATTCTTATAACCTCCAACAGGTTTCTAGCTTTATTTCAAGTGCTTATCATTTGTTAACCACAATGCTTCTGTCTGATTATTTGGATAATATGGAATTACAATACTTTACATTATGTTCTTATTGTTCAAACATTGTATTTATCATTTTAAAAAAAAGCCAAACCCTTACACAAAACATTTTTCCAATGAATCATGATCTGTAGTAAACTGTAGATGTTTTTGAAGAACAGTGGCTTTCTCCTGGCAAATCTTACATGCACATCATGTTCAGTGTTCAGGACTAATTAGTATTAATGCTGATGTGAGAGTGGCCTTGGATTGCTGAGAAGTCGTCCTAGGTTCCTTCCTTTGTGACTTCTTGAACTATTACATTTCTAGCTCGTGGTGTGAACTGTGTAGGTAAATAACTCCTGGAGAGAATAACAATGGCCTTCATTTGTATACTGTCTGTTTGAGTGAAGATTGGAAGATTGGAAATGTTTTTTTACACTTTCCCAGCCAAATGATCATCAGTAACACTTTTTTTAAAATCTACTCTTCTTGTGCCATAATATACTTCCACAAACGTGTATTTTGAAGGTCAATCTTTGATATTGTTTTTAACAAAACCAACACCCATTCATATCTGATTATCATACTCTTGATCAAAAAATTACTCAGAAAAATATTTATCTTATTTGTTTCTTTATGCATTTTAGTATTTTAGAAAATGTGATGTTTTAGGTCTTTTGAAGAAGAAATTCAGAAAATTCTAAATGGTGCACAAACGTTCAGGCTTCACATTTCTCACAGAGCACAGACCCATCTTACAACTCTGGGTTACCTTTTGGTTTAGGACAGCTAAAGTTGCTGTTGCAAGTGATTTGCTTGAATATGTGTATGTGTATGTGTGTGTGTGTGTGTGTGTGTGTGAGAGAGAGAGAGAAAGAGAGAAAGAGAGAGAGAGAGAGAGAGAGAGAGAGAGAGAGAGAGAGACAGAGACAGAGAGAGAGACAGAGACAGAGAGAAATTACAAAAATGAACTTTGTAACCTTATAATGTGAATTGTCTTTTTATATCCATGTCCACTTTTGCTACTGTAGTTAAATTTCTAACCCTAATGGCAGCAGCTGGATCTCAACCTCCAGCCTCAACAGTGCAGGAGACATATCTCCTACGGCCTGTATGCGCTACTTATTTCAGCATAGCTCTCATCACATAACCTGAAATAGCTTACATTGTGTGACTAAGCCTCCTTTGCCACAGCTTCTCGCCCGGAGAGAGTAAAGCTTTTAAAGCAGCACACAGCAAATCTCAAAGCTATTTTGTGTAACTAAACTTTCCTGTGCACAAATGTTTATTCTTGAAGGATTCCTTTCAGGTGCCTCTAGGGCTACAAAGGCCAACCCCCACCCCCCCCCCCCCCACGCGCCATTATCTGACAGTTACTCCATATCTTATTAAAATAATTGTATAACGAAAAGCACATAAAACTTCAGAACATGTAGTCTCCATAGCATCAAGCTACTTGCCCTTGCATCTTCACTGCTGCTTATGAATTTGGATGGAATAACCTCACATCAACCATGTTCTAAGCTTTACACCAAGACTAATTCTAAACCGTTCCTTCAGGGTGAAATCTGAGTCGCTACAGGGATATGAGAGGGTGTTCAAAGTTAATGGTGCAGGAATTTTTAATTAGAAAACACACTATACATAGTGATGCAAGAAGACAACCGTCTTGCACCATCTTGTGGACTTTAGAAGCTGTCTGTAGACAGACCGGTAATGCTGTATCAATACAAAATCATGCCAAAATGATTGCAATACAGTACTATTTTTTTTTTGCATTTATGGGGGGGAAGTACATGCTCAACATTATAAAGCTCTTTAAAGAACATTTTAAAAACTTTATATCATACCATTTTATATAATGTAAATGTAACATGTAAATACATACATAGATAAAAGATATTATTAAAACACATCTACATGTGTTCACTGGTAATGGTATATAAATAAAGTGACTAAATGAACAGACACTGCACCTCCTGGTTATATTCACCACTGTAAATGTTCATTTTCTTCCTCTTCCTTTCTTTCATTTCACATCAAACCATGATTTTATATTCATGACAAATCATGCAAAAATGTTAAAACAATGGTGAAAGTTTCTTTGAAGATGCCGTGTTCATTTTCTAGTATTCTGGAGCTGAATGAGGCTAAGGTCACAATGCTTGTTGTCATCTCCTAGTGCAATATTAAGCGCTCCAGCCTTGGGCTGTGTAGCATTGGAACTGCATTACATGCAGTGACGGAACTCTGAACATTACCTTTGGGATGAGCTGGAATGGCATTTGTCAGTACCTGGCATCTGTACCTGACCTAACTCTCTTATGGGTCAACCCAATCTAGTCCTCATAGCAATGTTCCAACATGTTTCCAACAAAGGGAAAACACCCCATATCTATATCCTTAATCTTAGTAGAAAAGCTGGATGAAGGTGTCTACAAACTTTGCTCACAATCTGTTGCAAACTTATACTTTTTCAGCATTCACCCATCTCCTGCACTC
>JBBIGC010000036.1:12386055-12401117 GCA_037576955.1 Lepidarchus adonis
CATTTCAGGTGACTACCTCTTGAAGCTCATCGAGAGAAGCCAAGAGTGTGCAAAGCAGTAATCAGAGCAAAGGGTGGCTATTTTGAAGAAACTAGAATTTAAAACATGTTTTCAGTTATTTCACCTTTTTTTATTAAGTACATAACTCCACACGTGTTCATTCATAGTTTGATTCCTTCAGTGTGAATCTACCAATATAAATGGTCATTAAAATAAAGAAAACACATTGAATGAGAAGGTGTGTCCAAACTTTTGGCATGTACTGTTTATTTATATATATATAAAATCACGCTCAATACTTGTAATTGTACAGACTTAATGCATATGTTTTGGGCTTGTCCCAAACTAACGCAACTTTGGTCTGCAGTATTTGACGCCCTATCCTAAGCATTCGGCATATACATTGAACCTCCATTTCAAATGGCCATCTTTGGTGTATCAACATCTTGGAAAAGACCACATTGCTTTTGCATGTCTCCTAGCTAGAAGAAGAGTCTTATTGGAATGGAAATCCAGCAGACCTCCATCAGCCTCACTTCGGTTTACTGACCTTATGCTTTACATGAAACTAGAAAAGATGAAGTACTGTTTAAAAAGATTCTATACAACTGTACTCTGTTTAGAACCCTGTCATATCACATATGAAAACTTGTAAAACAATACCCAATACAATTTAAACATGTGTAATAACATTTGTCATCTCTACATACATTTTTTTTTATTGTTATTATTACCATTATTTATTTTTTTTGTTTTGTTGTTGGGGGGCGGAGGGAAAAAATGGAGCGTAAGATCTCTGATCTCTCTAAGATGTGTGCATTTGTATGAGGTTGTCTCCCACAATAAATATTATTTAAAAAAACTTGTCATTTTAATATGTAATTACCAAAAGTATCATCAATCTACTGTCATCTCATGTCTGAGATGTTGTTTGCAGTAAATCACTCACTCTTACGCTTACTTCTCAGAACCAGAAGAATCCCACTCATAAAATGATGGTTCACTCACAGCTCAGTTCAATCCGAATGAAGTCCTTAATTCCCAGATTTTCCAGGAAGACACCGGAGGATGAGCTGGTCTTAAAGAGGAAGGAGATATCAGCGCTCAGCTCACCATGGAACGTGGGGAAGTGGAGATAGGAAGTTTCTTTATTGAAGTAGGCTGCGTTCCAGAAATCATCTGAAAGCAATGACCATACGTATCATCATCAGTACCAAACAGACATTATTTGCATTGCTCAGGATTGATCTGAAACCTTGTAAATAATCTTGTGTGTGTACAGACTATTGTCCAACTCAGGATGTGATATTTGCTTAATGGGTGCGAGTATGAGGTGTTTCTACTAAAGAGTCCAGTCAATGATGTTTCTAATAAAGTGGTCAGTGTGTGGAAGAGCAAAGTAAATGTTTCTAATAAATTGGCCTGTTAAGTCAGGTAAGGTACAATGTAGATTTTTCTAATAAAGTGGCCAGTGAGTAAAAAGACATGATAAATGTTTCTGATAAAGTGGCCAGTGAGGGGACACACAAGGTTGGTGTTTCTAATAAAGTGGCCAGTGAGGGGACACACAAGGTTGGTGTTTCTAATAAAGTGGCCAGTGAGGGGATACACAAGGTAAGTGTTTCTGATAAAGTGGCCAGTGAGGGGACACACAAGGTAAGTGTTTCTGATAAAGTGGCCAGTGAGGGGACACACAAGCTAAGTGTTTCTGATAAAGTGGCCAGTGAGGGGACACACAAGCTAAGTGTTTCTGATAAAGTGGCCAGTGATGGGACACACAAGGCTAGGGTTTCTAATAAAGTGGCTAGTGAGGGGACACACAAGGTGTTTCTGATATAGTGGCCAGTGAGTGGACACACAAGGTAATTGTTTCTGATAAAGTGGCCAGTGAGGAGACACACAAGGTTGGTGTTTCTAATAAAGTGGCCAGTGAGGGGACACACAAGATATGTGTTTCTGATATAGTGGCCAGTGAGGGGACACACAAGGTAAGTGTTTCTGATATAGTGGCCAGTGAGGGGACACACAAGGTAAGTGTTTCTGATAAAGTGGCCAGTGAGGGGACACACAAGGTAAGTGTTTCTGATATAGTGGCTGAGAAGAGAAAATGCAAGTTAGGTGTTTCTAATAAAGTGGACAGGAAGTAGAAGTCCAAGGCAGGGGTTTTTAATAAAGTGGATGTTTAAAGTGATCAGATATCAGTAAGTTAGATGCACATGTTCAATAATTCAGTAATGCAGAAGGTTGGATTAGAGTCAATAGTACATGCATGTCAGTGAATGGAGGCCCAAGATGGATGCTTCTAATAAAGTGGATGGTGAGTGCATAACTCTCTACAGTTTATTCTGCTCTGAACAGTATGACTGATGACACGAGTCTCAGGCTAAGGCCATATCTGACAGACTTAGTACTTACTGTCACCATAGCACTGCAGGGGACCCACTCTATATGCGGCTTCCGAGCCCGGCCTGTTGATGTCACCCACAGCTAAAAGTCTGATGGGCAAATGCTCCTTATGAGAGACGACGCCTGAGTCATTCGCCCTGTGTGACACAACCAGAACACACTCAGACAGAAAATGCAAATTATATCATCATCATAACAAATCACAAATACGCTGAAGTGACAAAGGAAGAAAACAGAGCATGCTTTTAATGGCGAGGTGACGTTTTAATAATGTGGTCAATGCCCTAAAGCAATATCAGCTTAAATGCCTGGTGAGTCTCTAACGAAGCAGAAAACATCTTCTGATGGAGTATTTAAGAGCTCTAAGCTCCCAAACAGCACAGCAACCACTTCCTGGCTGAATTAAAAGAAACTCAGAATTATCCCCAACTTAGCTCATTGTGGTTGGTGTTGAACTTTTACTCTTTTAGTCATCCAGTGAATACATGAGACTAAAGAAAGTACGCTTTGAGTTACACTAGCTTAGGATTTGTGTTACATTGCCTTTTAAAGGCTCACCAAATTAAAATAAAAAAACAAATAAATAAATGAATAAATAAATAATACGTTGAATGCATATTGCCTTTAAATGGCCCACCAGATAAAAAAAATAAAAAATAAATTAAAATAATAATATGTTGAATTCATATACCATCTTTAACAATCCCAATGTCACTTTACATACTTAAAAAATAAATAAAAAATCTAATATTAATAAGAAAACCTAAATAAAAACCTAGAATAACAATTAACCTAATAAATCAAGTGCCAAACCAAAAAAACACCTGGTTTTTATTATGCCAGCTGATGGCATAATAAAATATTATGCATGTGAGGCATTTTTGATATAATGGTTATACTTTTCTGTTCATCAGTGTGGAAGCTCACGGTTGAATAATTTTCTTTGCTAGATGAGGAAGTCTAGCCATTCACTAGCAGCAGAAATCAACGCAACCGCAAAGAAAGGGATGGAAAAGGATTTGAGAATAGGCCAAAAAGGCTTATTACTACAAATAAAAAGCCTTTTCTTTGTCCTGTGGAGTTACCTAACTGGGGATCAAATATTTGATTTCAATCGCATTACAATCATTATTTATATATTTAAATATTGAAAAATAGTTTGGAAGTTAGGCTAGAATTTTGGCCGTATCACCCCACGGCAGAACAGTACAAACATGGAGCTCTGCTGTCCTTGCAGCACTAAGCTCTCTGGACTCTCTGGACGCTTTAGAAAGCACTGAAGTGTGAGTGCAGGCTTGGTACCAGTCGTCGAGGTCTCCATCGCAGTTGCAGAAATGCTCAGGATCCACGCAGTCCTCCTGCAGACCACAGGCACACTGCTGGCTGCCGGGCACTGCCCCTCCCCAGTATGTGTGAGCTTCCCCTGACCTGCCCACCCACCAGGTGAATGGGGCCCCATCTGCAAGAGCAAGCAGCATCCATTATGTATCAAAAGCAAGCTCATTTTATGAACCCCCAAGAGCACTGCTGGTATGAAGAAGGAACTCCCCCCGAGCTGCTTACTCAGTTAACTCATAAAGGTCTGGATTTTTGATTTTGCTACACATTGCTATAGATCACATTAATAATTTAGATTTATTTTATTTCAAAAAAGCTGCACTTCTGAGTACTGAATGTTCTTTGGAGCCTTCATCCATGTTTGCTTGATAAGCAGCTAGCTTATATTCGTACAGTCGCATGCCAAAGTTTGGGCACCCCGGTGAAATAACCATTTTTGTAGATTTTTTTCAGTGCACAGCCCCACACTTATATATATTTAAATGCACAATTACTGTTAATTTGATGAATTATTTTAGACACTCGCTCCTGGTGGCCCATATTTTAAGGTTTACTTGCTCCTAGCACAGCCTCAGTCTATTCAGCTCTTTCACAACTCCTGCTGAGATGAAGTGCATGTGTTAAAACACTGGGCCTCCAGTACCAGGACTGGGAATGATTTGGTGCTAACAGTCTCATCTGGCTGCTGTTTGTTCAGTCATCCCTCTTTAAGACTAGAAAAGAGGAACGCTCATTGTGGAAGAGGAAAAGAGTCTTGGGCATGGCATGGTGTCCTACAACACAACATGTCAATCATGATACTTTTTGATTAAAAACAGTGAGGAACTTTTTTTTCTATAATATAGTCCCTTCAAATGTTTCTCCAACCCTGATTTGTTAGAACATGCAGCAGGAGCACAAAGCACTATATTGTATATTGTATATATGCTGTATATTGTATGCACATATGTATACTGCAAAAATATGGTATATTGTACAAAATGTTTCACTGTACATTACATACCATTTTGTATATTGTATATTCAAATCTGTATATTATGTGTCATATATCATCTATTTTTGTTGTCAATTGTTTGTCATTTACATATGTCTTATTCAGTTGAATAAGACAGAAACAAATTCCTTGTGTTTGCAAACATTCTTTGCCAATAAACTGATTCTGATTCTGATAATCATGATTTATTTTGCATCTGTCAGTGTAAAGAAAGTAAAAATTATGAAATGACTGAACTGTCCCTTCATTAAAGGCCTGCTCCTGGATAAAACAGGCTCAGGTCAGGCTTCGGTTTGTTACTAATGAGTATTTGTCTTCACTCTTTCTAGTGTTCTGTGTGTTATCATTAGATGTTTGGAGACCTGGACTATGAGGCATGATACCATGGTTGGTAAGAGGGGTGTGTTAGGTTGGTAGAATTCAAATCAAGTGCTTGGTAAAAGTGGAGTGGATTCATGTTTCTTTTCTCTGGGCGATTGTCCTGATTGTACCTGTCCCACAAGGTGAAGGCAAGTATATGCTTTCTCCAAGTCACATGAAGCTCAACCATGTTTTCAAATTGCTGCTAACGTAGCATCATTGGTCTAATCTCCTGGAGGAGAACATAAACCGGCAATTTTGTAGTTTGTAGATAACAGACACCCACAGTGGCAAGCATCACCTTATACGGTGGGGGCAGGAAGGCCAACCAGAAGGAGACCTATCCACAGATGGCTGTGGAACCACTGAAGATCAAACTTGCAAGCACTCAGGCATTTGGACATAGCTGGGTTGGAGTTAGGAGTTAGGCTTTGATTTCATACCTGTTGGTCCAGCTGTCTGTCAGCCTGACCATCACTGAGTGCTTCGGCTCAAATTGAGATGAATGCGACTTTTACGGCTTAGAATAATAAGCACAAAAAACCTAAAACAACACCGGGGACCTTGCAGCCCCATCAAAACATCCATATTCGGATCGATGTGTTTGGAGCCATTTGTGGACCTGATTGACCATTAGAAATGGAGAAGTGCGTATCCGGGATATAAACCGACTTGTCTGGACAAACAGCGATGGCATGGAAGCCAAAATCCTGCTGTTTTTTCAAAAACACCGTGCAAGAGATTGGCATCGATTTGTCTGCCACGTCCTTCATCTGCTCACGTCAATCCCTCTATATTCACCCGTCCAGGTTTTAAGCGACCCACGTGCTTGCTGGTCCGCGCTCTTTTACTCTTCATTTGGCATTTGGAAATATTATCAATTTATGTCTGACGCTGTTTGTTTTTGTCTTCTCGGCTCATCAGCGCCTTTCGTAATGAGACAAGTAATGGACAGTAATTTGCGTGCCGCTCTGGCGTCTCCTGTTTAGTCGGAAAACCATGAGAAGTCTTATCTAGTAGCTCGACCCCTAAATAGGACGTGGACGTAACCGCCCATGACTAAAACCCACACAAAACAAACAGACTTTAGCAGTAGAGAAATTAATAATCCTCCCTAAAGGTGACTTTTCCACAGCAGAATGCAGTGTGGCGAGGAGTAACGATAATAATATTAATAACACCAGTTTGATGGAAAAAGCCAAAAAGCTGCTAAATTAGTTCATGGGATAGAAGTGTAAAAATCAATTTGCACTGTCTGCTCCATGAGAGAAGTGTGTTTGTGTGTAGATGAAGTATGTGTGTGTGTGTGTGTGTGTTTTAATAAGCCTGACCTTTTATAGGTAGAAGAGGGGGATCGATACTCTCAATAAAAAGGGCTTACCTGGTGTGTTCAGGAGGCGTGACTTTTTGCAGTGGTAGGAGAGTTCCTGCTCACAGTGCTCAGCCTGGCTAATTATAGCCCCGAGCTGCTCGGCGTCGGCGGAATAGTTAAAGTAGGCTAAATGCTGATTTGTCCCCGAGGACGCTCTTAATTTGGTGAGCTCCGTGTTATTGTGTTGGATCATCATCCACGCTTTATCTGTGGGGAGAGTTTTGCAGGGAGAGACAGAGGGGGAATCATTAGACATAATTATGCAAATGATAACGAGGCCGGAACGAGGCAGGGGAGAAGGAAGATGAGAGGCTTCCGATAAAAGCGCTGCCCGGGACGCCCTGGGGGCCGACGCGCCGCAAAGCGACCTTTATTTTTGACAAGTCACGGACAACGACATCATTTCCTGAATTGCGCCACTCTGCTGTGTGGAACACAGGGCGCAGAAGCGTTGTAGATCAAGCCGGAGACTTCTCCGGTCTCTTCTATCATTTTCTCAGCTGTTTTCAAGTGTTTGGGGTCTGCAGTCAACTAATGGAGCTAATGCAAGTAATAAAGGCACATTACATGCAAACCTCACAGTTGACTCACTTTTTTATGTGGGTATCTCTGGGACGTTTTACGGCATGTTATCACCTACCTAAGCACTGCTGCAAAATCAACACCCCTGTGCATGGTATTCCCTAATGAGGGGCCCGTTCAGCAGGATCATGTCCTGCCACAGTGCAAAAATTCACAAAGATTTGAGAATATTGCAAGGTGTCAAATCGGCCTCCCAGTTCCTCAGACCTCAAAAAGTTCAAGCATCTGTGAGCTGGACATACTAGTTCCAGCTATGGAGTTCCTACCTTGCAACTTACAGGACTTCTGCTGGTAAAGTCTTGGTGAACGATGCCCCAGTAGATACCCTCAGAGTCCATGTCTTGATAGGTGCGTGTTTTCTGACTGGTGCGGTAGTCAACTTTAGATTCATAGCACGTTGGATGACTAACTAACGATACCGACTGCATTACAAACCCAACTGTGTATACTCTGTTGAGGAAGTCGCCTTTTAGCCTATGTTTAATCAACTCAATTGAAGGCTAAATACTAGGAAAGGGAGATAAATACCTTTGAGGTTTTCTCTTACTTTGAAGTATAAATTAGTGATGATCCTCCTCAGGAAAGACACAAGTCTGGGCTTACCCTAAGTTTAACCTCTTGGAGGTTAGCCCAAGGGCTGATTAATACTAGAGATTTTCATTCTCCCATTGCTTTACAATATTACCAAGCTAGGGCTGCAGTCAGTGGTGCTGTTTAATACGCTGGGTATCCTAGCTGAAGGTTAAATAATATTCATATTACCAATCACTATCATTATCCTAAGGGTTTCATTAATATCATACACCCATCAGCCATAACATTAACACCACCTGCCAGTAGTAACATTTTAGGCCACAGTAGCTCATCTGGTGCATCAGTAAACTCTGGAACACTCCACAAGACCTGGAGATCTTATAAACCAGTTGTGTAGTTATTACTCTGTTCCTTACCTTTGCTGAATTTTCCTACTTCCAACACATCAACTTCAAAAACTGACTGTTCACTTGCCTTTCATATCGCACGCCTTTACAGGTGCGACTGTAATGAGATAATTAGTGATTTTCACTTCACCTGTGGCTAACGTCTAGCTGATCTTCTTCAGAGTCTGGAAGAAACTTTTATATTACTTACACATTTTATTATTTTTTTATTATTATTATTTCAACTTTATTACAATTTGATTGAATTACACTTCGCTTTTTATCTCCTCCGAGCGCTCTTTAATTTATTCAATTTCAGAGCTGTTAATACTCATCAGGGGCCCACGGGTGCTGGATCCTATCCCAGTTCCCGCAGGGTGAAAGACTCTGGACAGGTCAACAAAACCTCCCAATGTAGACACCTAGACTCCAATCGCCCTGACGTGCAAATCTTTAGACTATTGAGCTCCTGGCAGAAACCCACACAGACAACAAGCCATTTCCACACACAAATGACCTTGACCACCTCACACAGGAATGGAACCCAAGACCACGCTGTGAGGGGACAGCTCTACCCTTTACCTTGCCTTTGAAGATGCTTCTTAACTGAGGGGTGAAGGCCAGCACGTGCTTCCTCTCAGATACTATGCACCGGCACATTTTGACAGCTCAACATGCTTGGAGGAGAACACTGCTAACATTCTCATGCACAGATGCCAACATACGAAAGGGAAGCCCAGCTGTGCTAACTTGGACTGAAATTTGGATTCCTTTTGTCACCGCACTATCACTTTAAGAGCTGTTGACACAGCTAAAAGAGAAGCTGATGTGAGCTGCAGTAATAATGAATTGTCAATGACTGGAACCACCTAGCCCATGGTGCGTCATACAACATTTACCTGACATGTTGCAGTAGATTAGCTGTGGCCTGATGGGCCCGCTTCCATCCACGTCTACGTAGTAGAACCCCGAAGTGTTCCCTCTGTGCTTGTATGCTTCACACGACGGCTCGTAGATAGCTGGCAAAGGCGAGAAAAACAAGTTACCTCTGAGGACATGACAAATGAAAGGCACAGAGATAGACGCAAAAGCCTTCTCTCCGCAAAACGTCAAGTAACAGTTGCCGCTCCATATGAAAATGTATGTCGGTGCAGAGATAATGATGTGTGACATTCCTCATTATGCACTCTATGCATAGCCTGCTTTTTATAGTGCAAATGGCTCGATACATTTCAGCCTCAAAAAACCGTATGGATCGGAATGGGGGGTGTCGCCGCTAACACAGCATTAATTTTTCATGCCTGCGATGTGTGAAAATGCAAGCATGGCACCTACAGGGTCAGGCCAAACCACTTTTCAAACACGACTTTTACATTCACACCATACACCAGAGAAGAAGGGTGTGTGTTCTGCCTAAGTTGGGCTGTGGACTGGGATCCACTGTTCGAACACCATGTGGGAAATGTGGTCAGTGTAAGACTCCACTCTATTCTGCTGGACTTATACTCTACATGACTTTGATCAGCGTTACACTAAATGAGCTTAAATGACCTCTTGTTTCATGCTTTTTCTGCAAAGCTGAGTCAAAGACCTACTGGAGGTGTCCTCATAGAGCATTGCATTCTAAATATCTACCTCCCATTTCCGAACTGGCCACTTTATTGTAAACACCTACCTTGTATGTTCACACATTGGCCACTATATTAGAAACACATTTGTTGGTCTTCTTCTCACTGGCCACTGTATTGGAAACACCAAGTTTGTACTTTGATTAACTGGCCACCTTACTGGAAACGCCTACCCTGTGCTTCCACTTACTGGCCACTTTATTAGAAACACCTACCCTTTGCTTCCACTTACTGGCCACTTTATTAGAAACACCTACCCTTTGCTTCCACTCACTGGCCACTTTATTGGAAACACCAATCTTGTACTTGCACTCACTGGCCATTTTACTGGAAACACCTGCCTCGTGTTTCCACTCACTGGGCACTTTATTGGAAACACCAATCTTGTACTTGCACTCACTGGCCACTTTACTGGAAACACCAATCTTGTACTTGCACTCACTGGCCACTTTACTGGAAACACCAATCTTGCATACTTGCACTAGTACTTGCTCTCACATGCTGCTTTGTTGGAAATACCCATCCTGCACATCCTCTCATCGGTCACTAAATGAGCTCACATCCAACAACACAGTGGTTTGAGCTTGTAGGACGTGGTGCACGTCAGCTGCTAACAGAACTCCTAATCGCTGTGTCGTTTGTTGTGGGACGTCCCTTTGCTTTTGTACTTCTACTTCATTTAGTCATTTGAAGTGTAACGGCAGATTAAAGGCGTACAGTTGTGTCCATCTGTTGTGTCTGCAGCACTCTCATTCATCATTCTTCAGTCAGTGGCCAGATATGGGTGGGTCATTCTCAGCAGAACCGTAGCACTGACATGGGAGTGTGTGTTGATGGAACGAGTGTTTCAGTCTTGGGGTCCTGGGGTCTTTTACACACATTAGTGTTAACTGCTAGACTGAGAGTGGCTGATCATCCAAAAATATCAAGTTAGGGGAGTCTCTGTGGTCAGATACTTACTACTGATGGACAACGTGAGCAGAGCTAACACAAACTTCTTGCTGGCTCTCATATCATGTAGCAACAAAGTATGAGGGTCTAATAAAGTGGCCAGTTCATTTCTTAGTAAGATCTGGTCTTAGGATACAGCAGTCTCTTCTTGTCATATGAAACATGCTGTGCTGTGCACCTTGTTTAATATTGCAAGTGTTGAATAAAGGGGCCTTAATTATGACCATCTGCATCCAGTTCTTGGCAGTGAATTCAAGATGGAACATAATAGAGAGTGTTAATTATGATTAAGGTGTGTGAAATCGGAAAAAAAGAAGAAGAATGCTTCTGAATAAAGTAATTAAATGCTGTATAAAATCTGTTTCATTTTTAATGCATGACTCAAAGCCATATCTATGGACAGATTTTGATTATTATCTCTAATAAGGCGCTATGGCAACCTGGTCGCGAGCCCAGAATTGCAATTAAACTGAAGAATGATACATTTAAAGAATAATGTGCCAAGACTGTGTACTCACAGTGTTCTTGAACATATTTTACACTTGGCACTGCCACCGCAAGCCAAAACATTGTCAGTGTGAGTAAAGGGAAGAAACCTACTGTAATTAGAAGAATGTGTCATGTTTCATTACTCCAGCCCTCCAGAGGGCGATGAAAAGGAGGGTGAATCAAGGTTAGTCAATGCAGCAGTATTCTTCTGTGGGAGTGTCTTTGCCATCTTTAAACATTTTGGTAAAATAAATGACCATTTTAATAACATGTGAATTAAAATTTCAAACTATAAAAATCAGTACATATTATACAACGTATATAGTATTAGACTTTATCCACATGGACATCTGAGTTAAGTGTTTTCTGGCGTTAATGGTGTTTGTTGTGTCCACATAGGCTTTCAGAGCTTGTGTTCAGTGGGATGTCTGGATGTCATTTAAAAAAGTGTCATACAGCTTTTTCTTGCTATATATTTCTGACAAAATCCCAAATTTCTTTGAGCACAAAGAAAATGTCTTTACTGGGTTTACATGCCATTACATGAATGTTCTGGAGGAGAGGAAATGGCCCATGGTTACTACATGTTCTGGATCAGGATTTTTTTTTAAACCTAAGAACATTAGTGTTTAGGTCTAATAGGGTCAACTGATCCATATTTCATCAATCCAATGAAGGACAACCCTCAAGCCACACAGGTGACATAAACACTCATTACTGCCCCCACAGGTAAATAGACAGCATTACAGTTTTAACTGCAGGTTGGTGTTCAACAGAGGATCTTGATTGAAGCCAAAAGCCTATGTTGCTCAGAGCGCATTCATTTATCCAAGATTTGAACACCCATGTGGCCTTAGTGTGTAATTATACAGTGTGTAATTGGGACTCCCGACTCAATTTAAGTGCGTGTGTGTGTGTGTGTGTGTGTGTGTGTGTGTGTGTGTGTGTGTGTGTGTGTGTGGTGCAGTCCTGGACCCCACTGGAAGGTTCATGTTTAATGGGACAGGTTGGAGTGATGTAGCTGCTGTGAAGCTTAGGCTGTGGGGGTTCATATGTTCAGTGGAATCAAAAATCAAATATTTTGACCATGCATTTCTGTTGATTTTCTTAGAAGCTGCCCTTTACACTGGGCCATCATTTCAGGAAAATTAAACCAATAGTTGAAATTGGAAGCATATCTTGTTACCTTAATTTACATTGAAAGTCTTCTTTGAGAATGCAAGGTTTTCTTTCCAAAGTGCTGTGAGGTGTTCTCAGGGGGTGGGGTAACATATTTGATTGACAGTACGAAAACAAAACACATCAAAGCGCTCTCATTGACTTTGTGTGAACGTCATAGCCACTGAACTGGAGATTGACGTTAAAATGAGGATGATCCATCTATCTGGGAAGGGTTCCAGAGATCGTGTTAGAGCAAGCGCATGTTTCTATGACCTCCTGTAACTTTATACAGTCTCTTCATGTTAAATGTTAAATCACTACGACACGTCTCTGCATCAAACCACACTGACGCATAAATACACTGTATTATCAATTTTATTTAAATAAGTTCTATTTAACTGGCCAGGAATGTTGTAATATGTGGCAGGACCTTATTACTGAAAAGCATTAATAATGGATAGGAAGATGGAATTACTAAACTTAGAAACTTAGAACGTAGAATGCAAGTGATGAGGAACAGGACTGAGCTTTGTCTCAGCTAATTAAAATCTGGGTAAAAAATTAGATCACTGTGAAATGCGAACCAGATGCGACCTACTATGCCAAGCAGAAATAATCATGAGCTGGAAACTGTAGATATTTTAAAAGAAAAAGATACATCAGTGACACAAAACTGACATATTAATCTTGAAAACTCTCGTTTTCTAAAAGATGAATTCAATTAAACAAAATAATATTTATTTATGCAAACATTTGGGCACCCCTTGATAAATAACAGATTTGGGTGATTTTGTAATTGAAAAGATGTTGACACAGTCTTTCTAGGACATGGTAAAAAATACATTTTCAGCAAGCATTAATGCACAGTTACTCTTTATGCCATAAATAGAACAAAAATAAAAACATTATTATGGCACTGTGCAAAGGTTTGGGCACCCTAACAGTTCCAAAGTCTCAGATTCTTTTTACAAGGTTTCTGACCTTAATCAGCTTGATAGATCTGATGCATGACAACAGATGTCATGAGTAAGTGTCACTAGTAAATGTGAGCTGGTTCCAATTTTAAAGCCTTACAAATACTCTTACTCTTCAAACCTTGTGCACACACTTGTGGACACTGAACAACCATGGGTTCCTCTAAGCAGCTGTGTAAGACTCTGAAAATGACAATTATTGGTGACCACAACGCAGGAGAAGACTACAAGGAGATAGCAAAGCGTTGTCATCTTACAGTTTGCACAGTGAGAAATGTCATTAAGAGATGGCAGTTAAGAGGAAATGTGGAGGTCAACATGATATCTGGAAGACCCAGAAAACTCACAGAGAGAACTACTGCTCATATGCCGGTCAGAAAGACAAACCATTTAACTGCAAAAAACTGTAGGAAGTTTTAGCAGACTCAGGAGCAGCATTTCATGAAAAGAACACATTGTCAACCATTAAGCATGGGGTGGATCTATCATGTTTTGGGGTTGTGTTGTAGCCAGTGGCACAGGAAACATTGCACTGGTGGATGGAAGAATGGATTCTACTAAATACCAGTAAATTATGGTAGCAAACATCACACCATCTGTAAAAAGCTGAATTTGAAAAGAGGATGAGCTTTTACAACAGGACAATGATCCTAAACAAACCTTCGAAATCCACCATGGACGACCTCAAGAGTTGTGGTCCCAGCTGCCTTGATATCATTTAGAAGCTCCTCTCGTGTAGTTCTAAGCTAATCTCTCACCTTTCTCTTGCGTGGAGCCCCAGACCAAGGTTGAACGATGGTCATTTTGTTTTTCTTCAATTACACCAACAGTTGTGTCCTTCTCGCCCAGCTTCTTGCTTATAGTCTTATAGCCCATTCCAGCCTTGTGCAGGACTAAAATCTTGTCCCTGACATTCTTAGACAGCTCTTTGGTATTGCCCATGGTGGAGAGGTCAGAGTCTGACTGACTGAGTCTGTGGACAGGTGTCTTTTATAAAGTTGACAAGTTAAAACAGGTGTCTTATGTGGGTGACAGGTTGAAATTAGGAGAATCTAACTGGTCTGTGGGAGCTAGAACTGGTAGGTAATGGTTGGTAGGGGATCAAATACTTATTTCACTCAATGAAATGCAAATCAATTAATATCTTTTCTGGATTTTCTTTTTATATTCTCACTGTTAAAATAAACCTACAATTAAAATTATAGACTGTTCATTTCTTTCTCAGTGGGGAAAATTCTCAAAATTTCCTCTACTTTATGTATATGGCAGTGCTGGGTTATTTTAACAGATGACAGAAAATTACACATTGTGACATGTTACAGATCAGAAAAATGTATTGTGATATGATGCGTTCTATCAGGTTGAATTGAGGACTCTGTGCAGGCGAGTCAAGTTCTTTCACATCCAACTCATCCATGATTTTATGTGCACAGTCATGTAGGAACAGAAAGGGGCCATCCCCAAACTGTTTCCACAAAGTTGGGTGCATGAAATCCTCCTGCTATGCTAAAGCAATCAGAGTTCATTTCATTTGAACCAAGAGGCCAAGTCCAGCTCCTGAAAAACAATCCCACACCATAATCCCCCCTCCACCAAAATATACCCTTGGCACAATGCAGTCAGACAAGTCCCGGGCCAAACCCAGACTCGTCCATCAGATTGCCAGATGGAGAAGCGTGATTCGTTGCTCCAGAGAATGCGTCTCCACTGCTCTAGAGTCCAGTGGCGGCGCTTTACACCACTGCTTTCCCACACTTTGCATTGCACTTGGTGATGTCAAGTCAATTTTATTCATACAGCGCTTTTTACCACTGACGTTGTCACAAAGCAGCTTTACAGAGTTTATAGAATCCGGGTCCGAGCCTCCAATGAGCCAAAGGCGACAGT
>JBBIGC010000036.1:12407469-12427536 GCA_037576955.1 Lepidarchus adonis
TGTTTGAGTCTCTGAGGTGAGATGTTTGAGTCTCTGAGGTGAGATGTTTGAGTCTCTGAGGTGAGGTGTTTGAGTCTCTGAGGTGAGGTGTTTGAGTCTCTGAGGTGAGATGTTTGAGTCTCTGAGGTGTGTGAAGGCAAGTAAAGTTCTAAATCATGGAGGTCTTGAGTCTCAAGTCCCAAAGTCAAGTCTCTGAGGTGTGGTTCTTAGTCAATCTTAGATATTTGGGGTATGATTCTGACTTAAATCTCTAAGGTGTGAGATTGTACTGAGTCGCTGTAGATGACTGCACATCACCACAAACTTGGCAGGCAAAGGCACACGCTTTTGGCCAGAAAAAAAGATTTTAAATACTGGGCCAACTTTTGCTTAGGTTTTTGCTCAGGGTGAAGGCATCTAGGCAAGTTGCAAATCAATTAATTAAAGGTTCAAGTGTATCATGACTTAACCGTTACCCCCTCCCTTTGTTGTGCTGTACTGTTTATGAATGTCAAAAATGTAAAGTTTACAACTCCCAACAGTTCCACTTCTATGAATACTGTTAGTGCCATATTACTGTAAATCAAATTCAAATTCTAATTCAAATTTTATGTCTCATACACAGTCATACACAGTATGATATGCAGTGAAATGCTTTGACGACTATCTGTGACCTTAAAGATATAGAACACCATTTTTAAGACAATTTTAAAGACATAAAACACTTAACAAGAAATAGAGCAAAATATTAAAAAAACTTCAAAAAGGAGATCAAGCCTATTACTTACCTCATTCTAATGGTGTAGTGTATTTTCCACAATGTTATTAAATAATTTAGTCACTGATACACTTTATATTCTGCTTACTTCGCCATGCACACGTTTTTGTACGCTCTATTCCCCAAAATGGTAAAAAACACCCTTTTGAATGGCAGCGCTTTTGTTAAAAAATCTAATTACACAGTACAGACGGTGAAGCTTTCTTTTACCATCTTCTCACTTTCAAGCAACTCAAGTGTGAAAGTGTTAAACACTGGAGAGATTTTGTTTGAGTGGCATGTGCTTAATTTCACCCCAAAACCTGTTCCAACACAGAAAAAAGACTTTTCGCATCATTAGAGACTCTGTCATACTCCATATGATTGGGTAGGCTTTGTCAATCGGCAGGGCCCTTACGGTTACTGCTGGATCACTGATAGACATTTGACCTTGTGTTGCACAAAAACACATTCTCTTAGCTGTGCTTGTAAACTCTGCGCTTGACATTGTGCATAGAATTAATATTTGCAGTAGTGGTGGTAGAAATGGAGTAAAAGTACTGTATGTTGGCTAAAGGAAAATGATAGTTTCTTCTTTAAATATAGTCAATTAACATGTTATACACTAGTGATGTGTTTAGGTCAGATTTTTAGGTAATTTCATGAATATGGCAAACAATATTTTAAATAAGGATAGTGCTTACTGACCTACAAATCCAGAAAAACAGATTTAAAATAGATTACTTACATTGAATCACTACATTAAGTGGTCTGAGACACATTGTAGCCCCTTGACATCTCCCAAAGACATATTCTACAACCAAAACCCCTCTCAATAATGTGAGCATCCCTTGCTTTTTTGCTTACGCAAAAGAATGCCCATCAGATGCCACTTAATGCAGGCAATGATGCTACTTCGTTCTCTTGGCATGAGTTTAATAGAATGCAAGTTTGATTCATTATTTAGCATGTCAAGTCAAATTCATTGTATTTACAGTATATAGTACTTTTACATGTTCACAAAGGATCCCCTACTGAGCAAGCCAAGGGCATCAAAAGGCAAGGAAATACTCCCTGAGCTTGGGAGGAGCCAAGGTTCAGAAACCCATCCTCCTCTTTTAGACACCAGACAAAAACAATAACCAAAGGAAACAGGAAACAATCTTACTTTCTAGTGGCAGCAGTTAGAAGACTATAGCTGGAAGGAACATAATGTATCCTGCATATGCACAATTCAGTTTTAATGCCTAGGTTCAAGGCAGAAACGAGGCTAATTGTTCTTAACAGCTGTCAGCTTATAAACATGGACAGCTGGTCTAAGGGGATGTACAGAGTCTTGCAAAATATTGCATTCCTATCGAAGAGAACAGAGAAACGAGGAGCAGGACAGGCCTTAGGTTGTATATGAGCTGATTGGCATATTACTTATCACATGGTAATGGGATGTAGGAGAATTAAGTACCAAGTTATAATCCAGATACATGAAGTGAGCAGATGTAAATTTGACCATTATGTACAAAGATAGATACAAATATGCTGCATGTAAAAAAGCATTTTCTGGCTTATTTTTGCTCATTTTTATTATACAGTTTCAGAAACCACCTAAGCGGGTCTGCTGGAGATTGCTTAAAAACTTCGAGGGAAGTGTGTGATGATTAAGGCATGCAGTTTGCACAATGCTAATTGATAGTCATAAGCTTTCATTACTTGTTAGCTATAATAGCCTCAAGTGCAAAACTAGAGACACCAAATGTGTCTTGGCTGATCGACCGCTTATGGTGTAAAGGGAAAATTGTGTAAATTTGATTCTCCACTGAACCGTTCATTTAATGTGAGTGTAGAGGGTGCAAAGAAGTTTTTCTTACAGCTGTGGCACGTAGCTCCGCTGTAGCCGGTGTTGGAGCAGTTGCAGTGGAACGTGCTCCACGACTGGGTGCATTTTCCTCCATGTTCACAGTGGCTTGGAGAACACCTGATATGAGAGAGGAAACAGAAAAGCTCACTTTTGGTACGCATTCAGTACGGCCTTTCCATGCTTAGTGATTGGCCTGCCCAGTAAATGTTGTGACAGGTTCTGCTATAAAAGTAAATCCAGGCTACAGACACATACATCATGCATTATGCTGCAGGCGGCCTACAATCATCATGATAATTATAATAAATAATGAAGAAGATGAACATTTACAACTACATTACGTACCGTTAGACCATTATAGGCAAAAAACACAAACAAGATATACATACTGTATTTAATGTATTGAAATGATGCTGCCCCTCCATCTAACTGTAGTTTGTTAGATTACACCAATGTTGATTGATAGAAACCCTAGAGTAATGCAACAATTTTGGAAGAAGCAACTATATAGATATATCAACCTTCACAAATCAGGCAATGGCTACAAGAAAATAGCCACTCGCCTGCACCTGCTCATATCTACTGTCAGAGGATCATTAAGAATTTTAAAACAACTGGAACAGTGGTAAACAAGCCTGGACGAGGATGCAAAGTTATTTTGACACCACGCACAGCGAGGAGGATGGTAAGAGAAATAAAAAGTTCTCCAAAGCTCACTGTTAAAGAATTCCAACAAATTGTAGCATCTTGGGGTCACAAAGTCTCCAAAACAACCATCAGGCACTTTCTACATGCCAACAAGCTGTTTGGAAGGCAATGCACAATGTACTGGGGCTTCAACTGGGACCGTGTGCTTTTTTCAGATGAGACCAAGATTCTGACAACAAACACACAAGTAGGTCTGGCTGAACACAAAACATGAGTATGCAGAAAAGCACCTCATGCCCACTGTGAAGTATGGAGGAGGATCTGTGATGCTGTGGGCCCGTTTCTCTTCCAGACGCCCTGTGAACCTTGTTAGGGTGCATGGCATCATGAATGCTTTGAAATACCAGGACATTTTAAATAAAAATCTGGTGCCTCTGCCCGAAAACTGAAGATGGGTCATCACTGGATCTTTCAGCAAGATAATGACCCTAAACATGTAACCAAATCTACACAGAAATGGTTCACCAGACACAGAATCAAGCTCCTCCCATGGCCATCTCAGTCTCCAGACCTCAACCCCATTGAAACCCTGTGGAGTGAGCTGAAGAGGAGAGAACCCAGGTCGCTGGATGATTTAGAAAGATTGTGCAAAGAGGAATGGTCGAAGATCCCTCTTTCTGTATTCTCCCATCTTGTGAAACATTATTGGAGAAGATTAGGTGCTGTTTTGTTGGCAAAAGGGGGTTGTACAAAGTATTAACATCAGGGGTGCCGATAATTGTAGAACAGGCCCCTTGAAATTCAAGGTTACATTTTTCTACAATTTTCTGTGTGAGAGTATGCTTCTACAATAAAAACTCAATTTATTTTAAGGCTTTTAACACATCTTAACCAGGGGTGCCAATAATTATGGAGAGCACTATATATATATATATATAATGTAATAAGTGTAGAAGCAGACCTTGAATTATCCTCTACTTAAAATTCCAGGGTCGAGAAGATCAAGAATTTTAGTGCATTCAAAACCCAGAATAGACAACAACCTTCAGAGAAGTGGCATTATCTCCGTTCTGCAAACCTGCAGATTCCTGCACGAAAGCCATTACGGGCCTCGTGGATATCACTGTGTCCTTGAGAGGAAAATCTCAGACACTCAACACAATTCATTCTCTCTTGAATTCCAATAGACATACTCATGCTCAAATTACTCACATTTGCTAGAAAGGAGGTATATTTCACCATTTTTCCATTTGGGGTGAAACGGTTTCTATCCAAACAACATTTTATCTGCTTATTGAAACCGCAGAGCGCTTCAGTGACTGGGCCCTATACTTGGAGGACCACATCTGTGTCAGCATTTGTCTGCAGTGTCTCCTCCCTTATAACCGGCTTGTTTGACAGCTTAAGTTAGAGAGAGTCAGCTGATGTTGGGGGAGGAGCTTGAAAGAAAGCTGTCATGTCATACGACTGTACCTGTAGCATCACATGAGGCAGTGATGAACGATATATCAAATAAAACATCAAGATATAACAATATGTGACAACATTTTGTGTGTGAAACCCAAATAACCACAGCAACAATTAATATTCTTCTACTGCCCACATTTTACAAAATAATAACCACAAATATTATTCACTATTGTGTCTACACATTTTGGTGGTTCTTCTAGCCAGTCTGGATTAAGGGAAGTCACAGCTCATGCAGTTCAATAACAGTGACAACTGACGTGGTCACGAAGCAGTGTTACAGAATTCACTACATTTACAGAATCTGGGTCTGAGCCCCCAGTGAACAAGCCAAAGGTCCGGTCCCAAGTGGTGCACCTGTCTCTGGTGATACCACAGCCATCCGTGGACAAGAGTCACCATTTTGTCCAATCTCTCAGTGTGGACGAGACAGATTATAACCGAGTACTCAATCAAATGATACATTTATTACTTCTATTCAAGTACAGTTATGAGGCAGATTACTGTATTTCCCCAACAATAGACTGCAGCTTAGACATTGATTTTGCAAATTTGGTATTGGGGGCGGCCTGTCTAAAAACATGAACAATACATCCCCAAATGATTCGTTGAATTAAAATATATGTATTAATACTGTTTACTGCAGAAATAACTGTTTGAAAAGCAACACAAAGTTTGAAAAAAAAATTATACACTTGTGAAATTTCCTTCCTGATTTCTTTTTTTAAATTTATTTCACACTTAAATGTTTCAGATCATCTAACAAATTTAAATATTAGGCAAATACATCACAAGTGAACACAAAATGCCAGTAGTAGCTAGTAGCTGTCAGAATTGGCAGTTGGTGTTCTCTTACAAGTGTGGTGACAAATCCAATGGTGGTGTGTTGCACCGTTATCATGATTAGGAAGTTCAAGCTAGTAGAATTAATAGTTCACAACAAACCATGGGGAGGACAAAAAAACATGCACTGGCATCCAGTCAAACAAGCCTAATGCCCCTAGAGTTAAACTTCCATCACAGTTGGCAATACCAGCCTGTTCATTACAGTACGAAAGAAGCAAACTTCAGACACCAAACCTTGCCTTGGCTTTACACAAAATTGTGTAAAGTTGAACGTTCGCCAAGCTATTCCTTTAAAATGACAAAAGGAGGACTGAAGCAAAGTGCGTGTTTGTGCCATGTGCCTGGCACTGGGCTCTGTGCCACATTCCAAACCATATTGTAGCGCTTGGCGCAGAGCCTGGCGCATCTACCGAGTCACAGTGCTGAATCCCAATGGCTTGGGCTGCTCTCCTCTGTTTTACAGCACGCTGCCTCCACAGGTAAGCTAATGACAAAGCTTCTGAAAGGATGAGTCACACACAGACACACACACACACATTCAGCCACTTACTACCAAACTTGCTGATGTGATGTTGTAAACTCAATCGAGTTCAGTACCCAAACTGCTGACGCTCGCTACTGTCCCACCTGGAGTAATCAATAGTGACAGACATTACACAAATGACGAAGATGTTGTAGAAACATCTCTCACTACTAATGGTTCAGAACAGAAGCAACAAGATTTGTGAGTAACTTCAGATGAGGTAGGTAGTGCTAAAGCACAATGTTTTCTATTTCTGTTCCCCAAACACTCAACTGAATGAAGAAATGTGTGCTGACATCTGAAAGAACAGGATTGTGAGAAGCCTCCTTGCATCTAAGGTATCTCCAGACGAAGAAATCTAACCTCTAAGCAGAAGGAAGCTACATTTTACAGAATGCAAGATGAAATGCAACTTACTACAATCTTGTAAAGGAACGGCTTTGCAAAACATCAAATTTATAAATCTTCTTACTGTAACTAAATCATCAGCAAAGACATTCATAGTCTCAGGTTTACTTCTTCAGTTTTGCTCTGGAGATGGAGATGGAGCTAGAGGTGGAGGTGTATTTCCCCAACAATAGGCCTGACAATTCTAAATTGAATTTGCAAACTTGGTATTGGGTGCGCTTGCTTAAATAGGTGGTTTTTGTCTTGGCACTCTGGGCAAATATGGCCTGCATGGCAATCTCTTTCTTATGGTGGAGTTATGGGCACTGACCTTAACTGAGGCAATTTACACAACATCTTTGGATGTTGTTGTGGGGTCTTTTGTGACCTCTGCACCTGCACTCTTGAGGTAATTTTGGTTGAACGGTCAATCCTTGGAAGGTTCACCACTGTTCCATGTTTTCGCCATTTGTGGATAACGGCTCTCACTTTGTCACACAGGGCCATGTAGATTTGACCCACCCACCCCTTATTCTGGCAAATACGACAAATGATTTTGGTAAGAGAGAAGAAGAAGGAAACCCTTTCTTTGATGCTGGAAAGCAGCTCTGCACTGCTCTGTCACGCTACTGCTACGACACACCTCTGTGCATATGATGGGTGAATTCTCACACTTAAATGGCGCTGTTGCATCCAGCCTCTCTTAAACTTTTTCAGCCCTTTGCTAAATTACATTAAATCATAGTGTATAATACCAGTTAGAAAATTCTTTTAACAGAAAGAACAAAAGTTCATTGTTGGCTGGGAAAGGATGAGTGTTTAAAAGACTGGAGGGTGGGGGAATGGGAGTACAGTGATGTCAATCATCTGTCTACATGTAAATTCTTCTGTATAAAATTAGCAACACTGAAATGCAAAAAATGATCAGTCTTACATTTCTTCAAATCCTTCAAAATTAGATCCATAAACGTTGTCAACTGCGACCTGTGCTGCTTTGCTGTCACTAATGTTGGACACAAGTTAATCGCGGATATTGCAGACGTTGCGTGGAGCTTAAATTCTGCAGCATAGTTCTTGCATTCTGGCATGTTATCGGTAAGTTCCAAATTTTCTCAATTTTATTGTTTATGCTCAACTATGGTATAATGTCACTACCTGTATACAGCTGCAAAGGCTCCAGTGAATTTAGATGCTTTTACTTCAGATCGGTAAATTCATAAGATGGTGCGGCTTATAATTGGGGAATATCCTGTATCTTTTAACTTTCTAAATATTACTCTTCAGCATTTACTTTTTTATATACAGAGCCTATTTGATGTGCAATCAAATTATTCAGCATTCAAATGGGAAGTCCAGCATTCAAAGGATTTCTGTACATTAAATGACTACAATATGAACAAAGTAATTCAGAAACTTTATATAAAAGGCTCGTTTCTGAATAAACTTTCTTTGTCAAAATTGTTCAAAGTGCGGCTGATAGGAACCAGACAATCAAATTCTTAAGTCTGTTAAAGGTTCCCTCACTGAATGTTATTAAAAAATGGACTATTACTTTAATAGTCCATTAATCTACACCAGCCTTGCAGCTCCAGTGCACAGATAAAGAAGCAAACTGGCTGATCTACCACATGTTGGGTTGGGTAACATTAAAAAAAAAAACTTCAACTCTTCATCATTATTCTTTTTTCATAACCATGCACAACTCCATATAACATGAATCACCCAGGGGAAGACTAAAACGGGAACGTTACTGCATCTGTCCAGGCACATTGCTATGTGAGGAGAAAGGTCTGCACTTCTGTCTGGAGAGTCTACAGTGACAACAGGCTTTGGGCATGAGATTGACAGTGGAGCAGACTAGCCCCCCTCCCCACCCCCACACCCCCACACATTCACTATCCTCCTCCAGCATGAACAGGTCTGCCTGTCGTGACCCTAATCACCAGTGAGGAACCAACAGAGGCTGCTGAATGGCCAGGCAACAGACAAGCACAGCATGCTTGGAAACGAGCCCTCCTCCTCTTCCTCCAAATTTCAAAAAAGCTGATGCAGAAGACAGGCCTTTTCCTCCCGGGCCAGAGATCAGAGGTGAATCACAGGAAATTAGGAGAGACAGAGACTGTGTTGTCTGCTGTACCTTCAGATGACCTTGGAATATGGCAGATGGAGCGAAACTCAGTGGAAGAATGCTGGTATCCCCCCTGTTTACAAGACCATTCATCTCCTCAGCATGATGCTCAGTTTGCTTGTCCCTGTTCAGCAGATGCAGCATCGCTCAGCATTATTGGTTTGATAGATTTAAGACATTTTCTTGTCCATCAGTGTTTTTTGACAATACCCAGCATGCATTGTACAAAAGATGGTAACTCCAAACCATAAAAAATCTGACTGCCACCACTGCTGTGATGATATTTCCTAGAAGGAAAACTCACCATCTGGCTTTCTTCTTCATTAGCAAAAAAAAAATGAAGCCCTTTAAACAGCCCAAACAATCCTCTGATGATGTAAGCACAATGTTGTAATGGAGCTAGGGAGGAGGTTCATTGGCTGTTGGTGGAGGTGCATCACGGGGCGGTTGTAAATGGGGCTATTGTGTTGTGTGTTGTGATTAAAACACCATTGTCATGGTTCTGTGTGGATTGGTGGTGGATGATCAGGTGCACCATGAAGGTAATGAGTATAGCTTTTAATAACTCGGAAGCCTGGGCATCCACCACCAATCCACACTGGGAGTTTTGGGGTGCTCTCTCCTGGAGAGGGTGCAACGGTTCCGGAAGTTCTTGTCAGAGCTTGCAAATAATCCGGAAGTGGCTACGGCCGTATTCAAGCACCAAAACCCTGTGTGAAGTCTCTTTAATCCTCTTAGCGGGTTTTTCCAAAAAACGCTACAATATTATTGAATAAAATGCTAGCTTGTTTTAATCTTTCACTAAAGCTAGGGTACTCGATTTTGTGTAAATCTGCAGAAAACCCCACTCTTTCCAAAGTCACATGAACAGCAGTTGCCACCATAGATAAGCAACACCAATGAATTCTAGTTCCTGCTGCATCCAACGTCTTTTTGGTCAAATCTTTCTCCAATTCTTTCTCTCTTCTTTGACGGAAAAATGTTGAACATGTGTTTTCTGACACTGCTGTCAGTTTACTAACTTTACCTGATTCGTCTGATTGACTAACATTATAGAAGACTAGTCAATCACCCACAATGAGTAAATGAGCAGAAGGCACATGAGAAGGCAGGTAGACAGGTAGACAGGAAGGTAGGCAGGTAGAGAGGCATACAGGCTGGTAGGCCATCCAGTTATTTCATCCAACCTGAATGAAAGGCTGGAGATACTTTTATAGGCATGTTTTTGCATAATGTACCCATCATTTATTCATATCTATTGGGATGTATTTCAAGAAATATGAAAAAATGATTCTGAAATTAATGTAAAATAAATGATAATTTACACTAATCAGCCACTTGTACACATGCTGTAGGGTTGCGCTTGTAAAGTACCTCGCTGGCGTAGTTAGACAGCAGAAGTATGTTCAGTTTCTTCATTCTGATTGAGTGATTCTGTAATCACTTACATACTTCTGGTCAAAATACTTATTTTGTTTTATTTTCTAAGTAATAAGCAGAGCTGAGGAACAACAGCTCACTGTTGGTACTGGTTACAAAAAAAACACAGGCCAGAATCCTTCTCAGCACGGTCAGCGATTCTGGGTAACTGTCAATATTTTCCTGTGGGCTGACTTCACCTGTCAGTCATCAGAGAGGGAACTTTCAAAATGAAGAGCTGAAAAACTTCTTCCATTCACACACTCACACTGTGTTTGCATACTGAGAAATGTATGTGAAAGGACAGTAAGCATGTTTCTGTGAATTCTGTAAAGACCTGCCAGACATGTTTTTTTATATTTTATATGATATTTTAGCCGTCTATTCTATTGTTTGCCCATTGTTACACCATCCTCAGAAAAACAAATCCCCTTACCAATCCCCTTGACAAACCACTGCTAACCCTGATAACTGATAAACAAAACCGACACCACAAAAGACCAAAAACGCCCAAACAAAGCATCCCATGAATTCTTTCTTACTTCCAAATCCCTATATTGTCACATATAATAGAGATACATCCACAAACATTTACCATTAGCTCTTTCTATGGCCTATAGTTTGAACTTCACTGCTGATGATCATGGATGTGTACTTATTTTCAATATAACTATGTAATAATGTAATTTGACTAGGAGAATAAAAACACTTGTACTCAACTAATCGTACTGTTTGTATCAGCAAATTATCCAGCCTTTCATTGTGCTCATGCAGAAAAAGTGTGAAACTACCATTGACTACATGATCAAAATAATGTCTTCGTAACCGACCTGTTGTCTCTGTGCCGTCTGTGTAACATCTCAACAGCACTTTCCTTCTGTACCTGGAAGTCGCTTTGGACAAAAGCGTCAGCCAAATGAACAAATGTAAATGTATTAACCCAGGAGTCATCCTGGGTGGCTGCACTCTAGTATAGTTTGATGAGTCCATGGATCAAACACAGCTACTAACCCTAGTGACTAACAGAAAAGTCGAAGAACTCACCAAACTGTGTGGCCACCAGTAGCTGAACTGAACAGAGAGGCTAGCCCCTCATTTGTAGTCAGTTTCTGACTACGAAGCTGCTCTTGGACACTCCAGGCTATTCTGCTAAAAGCTCGTCCCCGTTTGTAGGAATAATGAGGCGGCTCTGCAGGACGGCAGCTGAGCGAGAGTTCCCCTCCTCTGAATTAATGGCGGGATGGAGAGTCCTGCAGTTTCTTGTAATGGCAGACAAGCATGGTGAAAACATTGCACTGGACCGTGTGATAAATTATTTAACCCAACATACATTACTTCCAGCCGGATAGTACTGCCGCTCATTCCTCTGACTGCGGCTCGGATACTCTGAGGTAATGGAGTGGCCGTGATGGCTGTGATGTCAGCATGGCCGTGATGTGTGCTTCTTTCCATCGTAAATGCGGCACTTCCCCTTTATCCGCTGCTGTTTATCTCGCCCTGGGGTCCGCCCTTGCCTGCCATGTCCCTGCAACTGTAGTCTGTTTAGTTAAGCAGTTAACAAAGCTAATGCAGTTTACTAGTCAAAGTGAAAGTGAAAGTACACCACAACAAAAAACAATTTCTGCATTTAACCCATCCCATGTGGAGCAGTGGGCAGCTATCAACAGTGTAGTGGAACGGTACCTAGCTCAAGGGTAACTCAGTGGTCCCTGGGCCCAGACATGAACCTGCGACCCTCTGATTGCAAGGGCAAGGTCCTAAACACTAACCCACCACTGCTCACCTAATGACAACACATAATGATTACTAATGATAACATGTGTTCCCAATATTGGTTCATCAAGATATTATTACGTTTTCCGAGGTGGGAAAACCGTTCATTTGAGCTCACCCCAAGCCAATAATGGCCACACATATCACGCGGGTGGTGAGCTAAGCTGGCCACCCCAAAACCCACACTACCCAAGATAACCCAGACAAAATATTCCCCAACAAATTTCCCCCTCAACTCTCCCTGCTATGCAAATGCGGCGCCAAGCCGACCAATCCCGTTTCGCTACAATATTTTGTGCAGATAATGCATGCAACGATAAATCTGTACCAATTTTATTTGTTATACAATTCAGGATGCAGCAGAGCTGGAGCTGAACCCAGCTGACTTTAGCTATAAGGCAGCGTTCACTCTGGACAGGAGGCCAACCCATCACAGGGCACCAGTCCCGAGGATCGAACCCAGGACCTTTTTCCTGTGATGATATTTATTTATTAAATACAAAGCAATTCAACTCACTAATTTGCATTTAGCAGGCGGAGATACTCCACAAGGGGTGCTATTAGTTCAGTAGAGCAGGCATGGTTTGGTTGCATCTGTAAATTTGTGTCCTAAACACACATTTTTCCTCAGTTGTAAAAAGAGCTATACAAATAAAAATGAGTTGACTTGACATGATTATTACATGGCTGTTTTCGTCACAGTAGCATGATGGTTTTGTAGGCACTGTTCTTTGAAGATCATGCACATTCAACCATAGCCTCTGACCCTTTACTCAAGAAGATGTCTCTGGATTCTCTGAATCTTTTCATATTATCATGCACTGTAGATGCTGAAAAGCCTGAATTTGCTGCAATCTTGTGAGGAGAAATGTTCTTTTTGAGCTGACAAACAATTCTGTCATTATTTTTGACATAAAGTGATGAGTTATGACCCATCCTGGCTTTCAAAGGCTGAGCCTTTGATGGAAGCTACTTTTATACCCAACTATGATACTTCACCTGATACAAATCAACCTGCTTAATGTAAAGTTTTTGAATAATCTGTGTGATGTTTTAATTTCACTTTAATTCCGTACTCACCTTTGTTGGTCAGAACAAATGGAAAGTTTTTGTATTTTTGCCAGTTAAATAAAGGTTCACGTGAATTGACATATTACATATTTGCACTTTTATTGCAAAGAAAATAAAAGAGAAAATACAAGTGTAGATAAGCGAATGGGTTGCTAAAATTTCCCTTTTTTAAAGGAAGCCGTAAAACTAGGAGTAAAACAATTGACTTAATTACTACTGATTTTTCTAAAAGCACATTTTCATATGGTGGTTGTTTTCTTTGTACAGATTTTCTATTTAGATTTTATTAGACTTATTTTATTTTACATTATTTTATTTCTATTGTTCTTGTGGTTCTTTGTCTTTGTGTGTTGTGGCAGTCATTACATAAGCAATTTCCCCCGGGATCAATTATGTTTTCTGAGTCTGATTCTGATTCAATTTAAAAATAGCTTATATTAAAGGCAGTTGGGCTCTACAGTGATACTTACAATTTACCAACTGGAAACTGACATGGTGCCAGGAATTCAGGCGTCGAAATAAGGCTCATACAACAAATTTAATTATACCACTTGTTCATTGGTAAGTTGTTAATACCACTGTCAAGCCCAACTGCCTTTAACTTAAACTGGCAATCAATTGTTTACTCCCAGTACTTCCTGAAGCATGTGGTCAGGTGTGTTCTAGAAACGAAAGTGATGTTAGTGCACATCCTCTATTTCTCTTTGAGCTTGGTAGCTAATGATTTTTGAAGAGGAAACCGCACAACCACGAATTTGGGTTACGATGGTCGGACTCCGTTATGCAATGTCGATAAGAGACATAAGTGACAATAAAATGAGTGCTATCGCTACCAGTATGGGAGAAGCCTGCATAAGTACCTAAGCCTGTACATGTATGCTTGTTTCCCAGGGGATACTCTTTTAACAGATTGCTTTCTTCATCTTCTTTGATGCGCTGCAGAAATACTGAAACTGGTATTTACAATGTCGCCGATTGAAGTCTCATAACTATAAGCGGAAACAGACAGGCATATAGCTGTCTGTGTCTGGCAAGGGAAAAGTGTAGACCAGGCAGAATTCACCCCCTCATTTTTTGTGGGATAACGCTCGCCCTACCAACATCACTTAGTCAGCAGGGCTGTCAGGACGCTACCTCTTCATCTTTCCTGTTCGCCTTTCTGCAATCCATCTTGGGACAGCATGCACGCATGATAGGCAGCACATCGCCCTGTGGCTTAGCATGCCCGTTTAGAGTCAGAGCAATATTTCCTGCTTGGGCACTGATTGACTTTTCACCACATTGCACAAACAACAGTGTCAATGCGACCCTGGAAACTGTTGAGTGCTAACACGATTACGTGTTAAGGATGGCGTATGGAAGATACATTTTCCACTTTTATGGAAGCTCCTTTGATCTGGGGGTTGAGAACGGAGGTCTGGTCCGCCAGAGATAGTGGGACTTGCTCCATGCTAATGCCTCCTTTGTCCAGGGCTGTGGGGCTTGCAAGCGTAAGACCTGCAGCCGTCCCAGAATCCACTGCTCCGTTATGGGCGGCACTGTTCTGAAAGAAGAAGAAAAAGAAACAAAAAGTGCTCTTCTTTCAGAGCTAATAACCCTCACAGACTGCACCTCCCTCCATCTCTCTCTTGCGCTCTCTCTCAGTCCGCCCCCCACTCTCTTCCTCAGTTGTCCGTTCTCTTGCCTGCAGACTCAATAACTCCCACTTTAATGAGAGCAGTGAACTGCTGGGATGATTTCAAGCCTAACTTTTGTGCTTACAAGAACGTAATAATAGTCCAAAGCTTCTTTTGTATTCTCTTTCTAACTGATCCTGCCAGCCGTCAGGGCCAGGGCTGCCGTTATATGCTGCTTTCAACAGCAACAAGATGCTTGCACACTGCAACTTTAATGATAAAAAGGTTTGTTGTCTAAACAAGCACATTAAATTGGTTTTGCTGTAGGCCCGAGTCAATGGAGGCTCTTGGATGATATGATAAGATGAATTAGAGACTCATCATTGCAGACTGTGTAAGGGAAAGGGCTGAAATGGGTGAAAATGAAAGAAAAAACTTGCCAACTGTTAAGCATGTGGATGACTCTGTTATGCTTTGGGGCTTTGTGGCAGCCAATGGCTCCACAAAAAAAAAAAAAAATCCTGGAAGCTTATGTTCTTAATGATGTTATGATGTTATGTGCTTGTAACAGTTGCCAGTTTTAAAAAGAGGCTAAACACTGCATTATTTTCCACAGCCTTTAACTAAACAGCCAATTACCCACACACCTTGTTTATTTTTTTATTTAATATACCATTTTAGCTCCCTCTATTTCATTGTAACTCTATTTGATCTAATTTGATTATTGCTTTTATTTTATGCTTATTCCTTTTATTCTTTTGGCCTATTATGGTTTTTTATTTTTCATTTACCTTGTAAAGCACATTGAATGACCTTGTGTATGGTAATGTGCTATACAGTATATATATAAATAAACTTGCGTTGCCTTCATGTCAATGAAGGAACTGAAGGTTGGATATTACAACAAGACAGTGGAATTAGCCATTAATACTTCAAAAAGTAACATGGCCTTCAAGACATCAGACTTAAAAATTATTGATGATCTGTCATCAGATCGTAGACATGCTGTGCATGCAAAATAACTATGAAAACTACTGGTCGATTGCAAAAGCACATTGCGAAGCCCTGCTTTTCAAAATAAAAACAAGTGAACCACAAACCACCAAACACACTACAGTGTACACACAGGAAGTGTGGGGTAGATAGCATGTCATTAAAAAAGGGTATTAGCCTATCATCCATCCCCACTGTGGCGTTTAGCAGTTGATTGACATACAGTATAGCCAATCTGAGACCTCGTCTTTTGTAACAATGCTCGGTAAGCATTCTGCTAAACTCCAGCCAGCAAGTCTCCTAGTAAGCGGCTTCCAATGTATTTACTTCTAAAGAAAGGGTGTAAAAATGAGCGGGGGAGTTGGACCAAGTAAGATCAGACTGTTCATTAAAAAGTATAAAAAACTGACTACCCCCCGAAAATCAAGCTACTGTAAAAGAGTAGGGACTGTGTTCGGACTATGCAACTCTGGCAGATTCCATTAAGTTTAAGACATCATCGGAGTAAGGTAATACATATATATATCTTTTTAGCATTTTAATTGTTGGTAGATCATTTCGACACAAGCTAAAAAAGTGTGGGCACCCTGGCTCTACATAGTCCACCCAATAAAAGAAAAACTTTTTGAGATTTGTGTTGGGCCCTGATTAATTTATGCATTTTGAAAACAAAATGCCCCAAGTCAGCTTTGGTGTGAAAGAATCTCACCCTGCACACGGAGCCACAGTGCTCAGCGAGACAAACCATAGGCATACTGTACCATATGTATGCACTGTATATCTATGGGTAAAAGCAGCCTCTGAGGATAGAGGCTGCCTGTGTGTGATAGAGGTACATCAGTAGCATTTTAAAGCCACAAGCCCTGAGATCCTGTGTTTTTTATTGTGGTTAAAGGGCCATGCTAATCACACATGCGACAGACCTTCTACCTGAACTGAAAACACTAAAATGATGCTTTGAGGGGCTTTTTTTTTTTTTAAATAACAGCAACATAACATCTGCTGCCATGTGCAGAAGTTTTTTCAAATGGTGTTAGGTGAAGAACATTAACCATAGTTCAGCTTTACTCAAGAGGCTCCAGGTTCTACAGAGTGGTCTGAAACACCAAGTGGTCTGAGATCCCAAGAGTGCCTAAGCTTATGTACATGCTTTATGTGTTTATATATTCATTTCTGTGCATTAACATCCTGAGAAATATTATTTATTTAAGTTGGTTCCATGCAGAAGAGCAGTTACCAAATATAACAAGAAGCCATGCAGAACTATGGAACCTGTCTAAAACAGGAAGAACGTCTTAAGATACCCTGTATAACATCCGCAAGATCAGGCCGTACCTCCCACTATACCCCACTCAGCCTCTAGTTTAGGCACTGGCGCGCTTCCATCGATTGCAACTCAATTGTTGGCTGGTCTACCTGCAAATACAATCAAACTGGTCTCCCAACATTGGCTTTTCATCATGGCAAGTTCAAGTCCTTGATTCTGGAAGTCACGTCAGCTAAATGTATAAATGTGAATGTAAATGAAACCACACACTGCTTAAAAAGTCAGGGAAGACAAGGAAAAACTCTAAGTTGGAGAAGAAGCCTTGGGAGGAGCCATGACTCAGAAGGGAATCCCATTCTCCTGTTGTCCAACACTACAAACTCCTCTGATGACAAACTTCACACAGGTTAATGAACTAACAAGAAGGCAGGGCTGGGCTACAGAGCACATGGGCATGGAAAAATGACAAACATTACATAAACAACAGCAGGCTTATAGAAGAGTGCAGAACATTTTAAAGTTGTTCTCATATTAAAGCCTCTCTGCAATGGGAGCTCATGTTTTTTCTCTATCATGAGTTTGTCTCAGTTTATGTTCCATTCCTGAGGCCAATGCACAGCCTCATAGTTACAGCATCTCACAAAAGTGAGAACACCCCTCACATTTTTGTAAATATTTTATTATATCTTAGCCATTAAAGTCTAAACAGCTGGCAACAGTACACCTCTAAGTGAAAATGCCCAAATTGTGCCCAAAGTGTCAATATTTTGTTGTGTGGCCACAATTATTTTCCAGCACTTTCTTTAACTCTCTTGGGCACTAGAGCTTCACAGGTTGCTACTGGAATCTTCTTCTCATACAAATATGACCCAGTTTCCATAGATTTTAAAAGATAACTGCTTGAGGATATTACAATCATATCAGTATCAGCAAATATTTGCTTGATAAAACACGGACAGGATTTTAGATCTGATAAATCGACCAAACCCATATTGAATTTTATAAATACACACACAGGTACATCACAAAAAAATTAGAATATTGTCAAAAAGTTCAATATTTCTTGACATTCTTTCAGAAATTGAAACTCATATTATATAGATTCATTACAAGTAATACAACCCATAATCACAGTCTCAGAAAATGTAAATACCATATAACATCCATAAAAAAGCATATTTAAACAGAAATGTCAGGCTTCTGAAAAGTTCATTCCTATGCACTCATAACTTGGTTGTTCCCCCTTTTGAATGAATTACTGCATCAATGTGTCATGGCATGGAAATGATCAGTCTGTGGCTCTGCTGAGGTGTAATGGAAGCCCAGGTTGCTTTGATCTCAGCCTTCAGATTGTCTGCATTGTTGGGTCTGGTGTCTCTCATCTTCCTCTTGACAATACTCCATAGATTCTCTATGGGGTTCAGGTCAGGTGAGATTGCTGCTAATCAAGCACAGTAACACGCTGGTAATTTCCAAATAAAATGTAAAATTCACCTTTATAGGTAAAGAGTAGGTAATACGATTCTGACATTGTCTCTGATAAGGAGTGGCTTGACACAGGTGCTTTGAGTTAATTATTTGATTAGGATGTGACACCATGACTTTCTGAGACCGAATGTTTTCACGATATTCTAATTTTCTGAAAAAGTGATCTGTAAGCCATAATCATCGAAATTCCAAGAAATGTCAAGAAATATGTAACTTTTTCATGATATTTTTTTTTATTTTCCTGTGTATATATTTAATTTTTCAACATATATAATCTTTAATATGGGCAGTGGTGGTCTTGTGGTTAGGAACATGGCTGTGTGATCAGATTGTCACAGGTTCTAGTCCCGACCCAGGCAACAATGAGATGCCCTTGAGTAATGATCTTGATAGCTGCCCATTGCTCCATGTGTGAATGGGTGCAATGCAGAGGTCACATTTTGTTGTGGTGTAATGGGAAGTGTTCACAATGGCAAATAGTCACTTTCACTTAATAATGAGGTTTTCACACTCTGGAAGAGCAGAACGTTTAGGTCATGCTAGGCTACAATGCTCCATTTTTCTCATTTTACCTTGTCATATTTTTTTCAATTTGCATTTATTATATACGTTTTTCATATATTCATATTTATATTCATATTCATATTCATATATCGGCAATGGCAGATATGCACATGAAAAATATTGGATACAAATCCCGCACCAGTGCATCCCTAATGATTACCAATTATTAATAGCTGTGATTATTGCATTCTTTTATTGCAGTTCTTCTGGTGTTGCCTTCAAGTCATGATTTGACCAGGGGTGCCCAAACTTTTCCCCTTAACAGCAAGCTAAATGTAGCTGTTGCATTAAGGCAAGATGACCAGAAAAAGGCAAAAGCGTTGAGGAAAGTGACTTATGAGTTCATGGTCACGGCAAGCCATGACTGCTTTAGTGACTGAGCTGATATGAAGATATGAGGAGCCAGTTTAATGTACAGTGCAGATTTAAACTCAGTTTACAGCAGAAGTGCATGAGAGCGAGAGGGGAAAAAAGGGGAATAAATTCCTCAAATGGAGAAATGGAGCACAAACAGGGAGGCACTTTGAGAGCTAACACATCTATTACTGCTGAGAGTGTCACAATGGTTATGTCCAAACTCCAGCATCCGCCAAACAATAACTTCGGATTTCACATGGGATGCTGCACGGTGCTTGTCGCGGATTCTGCTTCTGCACCAATTGCTTGGTCCAAGTAATCCATTTACCTTTCTTCGAAGCACACAACAAATAAATTGTACCTGTCGAGAAAGAACATCAAAGCGAGCAAAGTTCCCATGGAACTTTCCAACGAAAAAAAAAAAAACTTGTGGGGAGGGGAGTATGGGGAAGGGGAAACAAGATGTATCTTCCGGTCAAGACAAGCTGAAAGATTTTTTTTTACATTAGACCAGGGAGGCAGAAGCAAGGCATGTGATGACAGTGCTTTCTGGATTGAGAGTAGAAATGGATTGTGGGTCTAGAACAAGCTGTGGAAATGGATTTATTTCCACCAATTTCACATGCACTGACAAACACTACAATCGATGAATGGCAGCCTCCTCCCCACTGCGGCAGTTGCTCTTAGTGAGCTGCCTTAATATTCAGTGCTGGTGTCTTGCCTAATTAATGAGGCGCAATGTAATACTTGCATGATGAAGCCAAATGCATTTTTGTGAAGACTGAAGGTTGATCGCTCAATAGGTGCTCGTTTTCGTTTTAGAACCAGTGGAGTAAGTTCCTCGCTTTTTTGTAGGGCTGTCCCCGAATAGTCGAAGATTCGATGCATCGATATGCGGAGCCTGATTCGACCACCGATCTCACAGTCGA
>JBBIGC010000036.1:12427636-12442796 GCA_037576955.1 Lepidarchus adonis
AAGCCTCTTTAAGCTCTGCAGTACAGCTGAAGCTCGTCCTCCGCGGGTCCACAGGTGACCGTGATCACCACTGATGGTGCCTCACCGCTGACCCCCCCTGGCCAGCGGTGGTAATTGCAGCGCCCGTGCTCCCTGAAGAGGCCTGGCACACGTCGGCGTGCGACCCTTACACATGGAAGGTGTTTCATGGACCAACTATGAGATCCAGGCTTAATTGAGCCAATAAGCAACAAAGAAAGTGTGGCATCGGTTTGATGCGAGTAAGCACTCGCTATACCAGCCTTCACCTGGCTTACGTCACTTTAGCGTTCCTACTGGAAGGGGGAATACAAAGAGAAAAAATCACCCAAGAAGTGTATGTAGTTAGTTCTCAGGGGAGCTTCCCAGTGTGTAGACCTTAATTGGTTCTAAAACACCTAATGCTGAAGAACACGTACCTGTCCACTATTCCACACATGTCCATTTGAAGGCCGCTGAAGTTTCCGATCTGCATCTGCTGCACTTTGATCAGGTCCACCAAGCTGCCATCCAAATGGATGAGCCGCACACAGCCTTGGAAAACGTTGAAGGGGTTCCTGCATCCACTGCCATCCTCTGAGCTGGGACATCCTGTGGGCCAAACCAAACAATGAGTCAACAGGTTCCCAACAGCACATGTGTTTTCCTAGACAAGGGGATGAACAGGCAAAAAAACGAAAAATAAGAGAGGTGGTCCCTGGTGGTCCTATGTGCATAAATGTTGGAACTATATGTCATTTAGTCATATTTTAGGTCAAATATTGAATATCTTATATGAACAATTTAACTGAGTAAAAATGAGCTTAACACACTCATAAGCACGTCAGTTGCTTGGTGATGAAAAATTCAGGTTTGCATGAATCACTTATAAATAGTGTGCTTAGCAACCCAGAAGTAAACCAAATAATATTAGCATGGGATAAAAAATCAAAACATCTTGCCAGAAGAGTCTCCTTAACAGTAGATATTGAGAGTTTACAGCCAATTGCACAGAATGTGGCTATTTCTTGCCATTTCACAGTTATAGCATTACTGTATTACTGCAGCTCTATCCTGGATGTGAATAACTAAAGGATTCAGGCCAAGAGCAGACATGGAGTGAAAATCACCATCTCCAGATTTTATATTCATGAATTTCATGAATTTCTAGATGTTTTCACTCAGTAATGTGTTTGTTCAGGACATGTTGTACTACTTACTTTGTTTTTCTACATCTGTGCATGTGCAGAAATAGAACTTGACTTCTGTAGAAACAGTAACTAAAAATTCTAGCTGTGAAGTGCCTTTTTCAAGGCAATTCAAAACCATATAAACTACCAAACAGATACTCACCATTACAGAGACCATGCTGAGAACTGAGGCAATTTGAATTTTTTGTCCCGTGCTTTGCAATGGTGAGTTTACTGGCAAAATGCAATAGTAAAGGTGGATGTTTAGTATGTAGAAAGAAATCTGATTATTATATTTTAACTCGTTCACACAGAAGTGATTATGTACATATAAAATATATATAATATCATCTGTTAATCAATATCGGAATAATCTATGTATCGCAGAAGGCAATATGCAAATAAGCCCCTAGCCAATGGCAGTGTTTCTGACAGAGTGACCAATTACAGCTCCAGATGAGTGTTACTGGGCGCTTTGACAAAGATTATATAATCCAACAAAAGTCACATATTTAACCATCTAAAACCCTAATTGGCCAAAGTGTTAAGTTCCCAAATTCTACAGTATTTTTATATTTTAATTACATGACATTTGTGTGGGTTTTTTGACCAAAAAGTAATCAGAATTTATTCTAATATGACCATTTTCCATCATCTGTTAATCTCATGGAATTAAGCAGGATGTTCTTGTTAATGTGCATTTAAGGATAGTATATGTAAATTATTTCCCCTTAGGACATCAGCATGACTGGGCAGGGCTAAAGAACTGTAATCTGAATAAGAACATACACAGAAATGTGTACATTACAAAAACTATCATTTGAACAATCTGTTTTAGCAGCTTAGTTACTGGGTGTGTGGGACATACTGTACATATGAAACATACATATTTACAGACTTTTTACATCCATAAAAGTAATGATATGGACCACTTTGTATATTGATTGTGTCAGACAGCCCTAATATAAACATAAGCAATTCAAATTGATCCATAACATACTATGCAAAAAGAGATATCAAAACATAAGCACACATTGAAAATATAACACCATGCCAAAAGTGCATGAGAATACAGTATGTGTCTATTTGTCTTTGTTTCTTATTCTTATTATATTAAGATAGAGTGGTAGGACAATGTAAAATATGCATTATCGGGATATGTGCACGTATCAGCATTTTCCACTGTAATGCCTTTTAAGATTTTTTAATGCTGTTTTGAGTGATCTGTAAGGTTCAGTTGAGTCAGTCTTTTCATAAACGTCACAGCTTTGCATATTTTTATACAGCAGCGTTTAAGGCTGAGAGCTGCCATTATGATAATGGTAATGTCTGCTGGCATTTCTATAGGAATTCTAATGAATTTTCAAGCTAGTGGTAGTGGTCATTAAACACTATACTGCTTATGGCAGCTGTACTTCCACACCAACATTTGGATCTTCTGAAGCTTGGAAGAGACATTATACCGGCCTATTCTTTACTTTGTATACACGCTATCCTGCTGTAAGGCCTACCTTTAGACTGGTATCATGTTTGATGAGCTGTTCAGCCTAGACCTTGCTAAAAAAGGTTAAACTTCCCCACATTAAAATGACTTGAGTGTCTACAGCTCCCTCTTGTGGAGAATCTTCATGTTGCTAAACATGGCTTTACAAAGGCCTGAAGACACCTTGTTAATCACTCAAACTGAAAATGATTTATTAAGCCAAAATCACCAATTTGCAACAACTACTCGACTTTAATCAAACAACTGTGAATGTATTGAGATTTTGTCAAACAATACAATTCACATAGTTAAACTGACTTCCAGCTGGTACCCGAAGTTTGCATTACTGCTGGAGATATACGGTTAAAAATGAAGCAATGGAAGCGTCAACCCTATCCATTAGCTTGGTACAAATCGATTATTACATCTAGATGTTAAGTAACCTTGATTTGATGTAGTTACGAAGTTTTGGACAGTATGTAGCATGCTAATAATGAAAGGGAATTAACAAAAGTTTATCAAAACTGCAGCAGCCATCTTGAAGCGTGAGATTATGTCGTGCACCCCGGCCTTCTCCATATTAAGAATAAGTCGCCACAGGTCCCGATATAATACAATGGTGTGCGCATGATTTAAGTCTCACGCTGGCTAATCTCATTTTGCATGTGATCCTCAATGGCGTGTGCTTCCTGCTGAGGGCGAAAAACGCAGCGAGCCGCCGGAGACCAGAGTAGAGCTTTGACATGATCCCCAGTGCGGCGCCGAGATGCCGTTAGCGCTCCCTCCAATTATTGAGCTAAAGGTAATTAAACCACATGCTCTCTCTCTCTCTCTAGGAGTGAGCAGAGTGGAAGAGATGCTGGGAGACCAATTCCCTCCCTAGCAGCCTGAGACATGAATGAGTGGCCATGTTGTTATAGAACAGGGGAGGACTGGAAGAACGAGACAAGACTAGTCGCAATAGTGAATTAAAGCTTTGGTAGAAGAAAGGGTTTTGAGGCGTAGTGTAAAGTGAAAGCAGAAAACTGGGGTTTACTGTACCTCCTATAAAGATATAGTTTGCAGGCATCACAGGAAAGGATGTGGTGGTGGTGGAGGTGTCCGCTTTGTCCATGGCCAGGACCAGACGACCTCGCCGGACACTGAGTTCCACAGAGTGCCACTGACCATCATTCAGCGCCGAACCTGTCACACATACACAGCCTTTTTCACTACTTCACAAAAGGAGAGAATGAGCTGCGGTCGCTCAATGCTTATGCAACACAATGCTCATAGCGAAACCTCCATGCCCACATCATCACATCATCACACACTTGACTTAAATCACATCAAGCTGTTAGTGAAGCTGAACGATTGGTCCTCTTTACATAACGATCTCAATGTAAATGCTACATTTTGTCTGCATCCTATGTTATCCAATACTGACAAGTCTTAATTGAGGGTGTTGAATAATAATGTTAAACTCTAATTATGTAAATCTTGAGAACTGGTGGTCCGACACTTTTCATATAGAAATTGAGCCAAAAATGGACAATTTCCCACTGAAATACCCCCTGAGTCAGACTGAGTGATAAAACATGGCAACATGGCTGCTTTCAGTAAAAAAAACTGCAAAATTGGGAGTATAACTGAATTATTTGTTTGCTTTAAAAGCAGCTTGGCTCAACACTGATCTTTACAAATTATAATAGGATCAATGGTCCATGGATATCGATGTGGTCAGGATTTGTGTTTCCTGATATCTACTTTCTTCAGGCTTGGTGTACTATAGGGGGGGGATCTAGTTTTTTTTTTAACCAGCATATTTTTTCTTTTTTTTTAATTCTTAATTGTTTTCCTCAAATATTTTTTTTCTCAAATTGCAATTGTTCAGCCCAAGTATATTTCTCCAATTCCAGTCAAAATCATATAAAAGAAAATGTAGCACACATGTCAATGGACTGCTGGTAAGCAGTAAGTGAAAGTGACTTTCTGTCATTGTGAACACACAGTGACCACAACAAAATTTGTCCTCTGCATTTAACCCATCACACATGCACAAGTGGAGCAGCGGGCAGCTATCAACAGCACCCAGGGAGCAGCGAAGCGGGGGCGGTACCTTGCTCAAGGGTTCCTCAGTGGTGCCCGGGCTGGGACTTGAACCTGTGACTTTCTGGTCCCAGGGGCAAAGTCCTAACCACTAGGCCAGCACTGCCCCATCACTGTCAAGCATGCCTTCCATTTAAACATTGTCTTTTTATATGAGCAGATTATTTCCCAATTTTGCAGATTTGCTCCTGCTAAAAGCAACTTTTTGCAAATTTCAGCAATCCACTCTTTTCTTCAACAGCTTGAAAAGAAAAAGTTGCTCCAATCACAGTGACCTCGGTGACATTTCCGCCTGTGTAAGATCGAATTATTTATAGAAGTTGGTATTGTAGCCTCTAATTCAAGTATGGATTTTAAATTATTAGACTTATTGTTATATTTATCACCATCAATATTTCACTCATTCCGGGTTTTGGCTTCATCCACACCAAAGACTAGTTGTAGCCTAATGGCAAGTGTCTGTTTATCTACGTACTGTATGTGAGATGCTTTGTCAGGCCCTCAAAAAAATAAAAGAATAAGACACTTCTCTTGTAATTTACAGTGTTATATCAGTTGTACTACAGTAGGTGGAGTAAGAGGTCTGAAATAATATGCAGCATATCTTCCAATAGTAGCCCCAGCGTTTATTTTTTTTAATTATTGGGACGGCCCGGCGTTTAATAGAGACAGGTGTTTGTTGGAGACGGGATATTATTCCCCTCACAGACGGAATGGTGATGGTATTTACAGCCACAAAATGTCATGCAGCTTCTTCTCACTTATTTTGACAGAAGATAAAACATCACAACTAAAATCATCCCTCTGTCTGTTCGGTGGTGATACTTGTCTGTGATTGGCTGTTATTGTGGGAGTGGATTAGCACAGAATGCAGTGATACGTTTAAACAGAGCCGCTTAATATCCGTCAATAATCCTCAGATATCACGACAGAAATTAGTAATTACACACGTTACTCATATAACTGTCGTCAGAAATCAGATGTTTGTTTTAAGCCGTTTCAAACCTTTTAGGGAATAAATTCTGTTAAAACACGTAGGTAGAAAGTGAAAGCTCGGAGGCGCATGCCCGTGAAAGTTGGGGTGGGGGAACTATTGGAGCTCAACGTCTATTTTTTGTGACATAAAACCTGGCGTTTATTGGAAACCGGCATCATTAAGAGACAGGCTATTATTAGAAGATGTAAAGTACATATTGTAGAGCAGAGTGTGGAGCTTCCTAACATTCTTAATTTTTTGGTTAATTATCATGAATTAATTTTAATTATACCCATTGTAAAGTTTAGACACAGATGCATTTCAACATGATATTTTAGGTTCATATTGACCAGCTCAGACTGATTTACTGTAAAAGAAATCACTACTAGCTTCCCTACTGCCCAACCAGTATCAAGTTATAAGTGAAGTGCTCTGACCTGCTATGATGTCCACCATAACCCTCCCAGCCTTGTGGATCTGCAGCCGTGCTTTGGCTTCACTCAGGTAAAGCCACAGTGCTCCCGCCTGATGCTGAAGCTCAAAGGTCATCAAAAGGCCCACTTTGTTCCACGTCCGGAACTGGAGGCTGACTGACACACTGTCCTGCGACACAGCCCAAGGCAGCTGCAGGAAGCTCTCCGGACCCGCAAAAGTCACCGGCACGTCAACAGCCTCTGAGCAGGTGAACGTGACGTTTCCCTGGAAAAAGGATCCAATTCCATGAACTGTACAAGAAATTTCCCTTCTTTTCAGTTCATCCGCCATGACAAGTCATTATTCATGTAAACAGATTTCTGAAAGTAAATTACTCAGGATGTGAGTTATGATGTTTGCCTTGTAAATTATGCATTGGACTCCCCCACACTGAGTCTGGGCTGATTAAGACCATGATTAACAGAATTTGTAATTGGCTTAACCTCTAATTCCCTAGTGCATCGAACTAACAGGAAAAAAAAGCAGTGAGTAATGTAAGTCAAAAATAAGTGTGATCTGAATTAGTCTAAGCAATACATGAGTCAATTAAATAATAAGAATAATAATGTTGAATGATAAATGTAGCAAACACAAAATGTTATTTTGGATAAATAAGGCCAAAACAGAATATATCATTCAGATTCCAAATCATTTATGAATATCTTTTAATAGCACTAGTGCCAGTCATTTCTAAAACCAATTGTGTTTAACACAGGGTTCCCTGAAAAAAATCACTGTCCAAGCAAGTAGCCCCCTTGCTTACTGCCTGCCCCCTTCTTCAGCACCATTAGCAGGCTTTATTATGTAAATGGTCTGGCTACCAAAGGAGACTAGGAGTCTGTTTTCAAAGCTTGAGTTACGTGAGAATATACCAGTTGTCTACTGGCCAGACAGGGTTCACGCTGGACAGGAGGCCAACCCATCATCAGGCAACACAGAGACAGACAACCATGCATACACACCTATGGGCAATTTAGAGTAGTCAGTCAGCCTAAACCATAAGCCTTTGGACAGTGTGAGGAGCAACTAAAGAAAACTCACACAACCATAGGGAGAGCTTGTACACTCCACACAAAAAGGCACCTCTGGCCAACCTGGGGTTCAAACTCAGGACCGTCTTGTTGTGAGGTGACAGTGCTAAACACTGCATCATCAGGGTGACTGTATTAAAGTAATATATCAAAAAACCAATTGAAATAAAATTTACACAATTTTCTACTCAATTGGCCAAAATGTCATTGGTTCCAAGGCTAATGTAGATAATGGAAAGTTATACTCTGCCAGTGACATCACACATTTGCCTTAAACAGTATCAAATTGCAAGGTAATATCAAATAGACTAGCTTATGTGGTTTCTGAAATTGTATGACAAAAATTGAAAATAAAAGGTAAAAACTCTGCTATTTGTACCTTGTATTGTCCATTTTTGTCTTGCAATGTCACTAGTTTTCCTAAGGCAGAATTGTGCCTGTACTTGTTCATTTTTCAAAAAAAGTCCATGTCTAAAACCACACAAGTTGGTCTATTTGACAATACACTAATTAAGGTGGGATATAAGCTTCAATTTGTAGATAAATATGCAAATGTTAGAAATTCTTGCTATTCTTAACTAGTAAGAAAAGTAAAATTACAAACTTTACACATAAAACACATCCACATTTGAGAGAAGAGTGTACTCACACTAGACCTGACTGCCTTACACCATGCCCAAGCATGCCCTCCCTCCCTCTCCCCCACTGTCCTACACTTACATTGCACGTAGCGTTGCGCACTTACTTCTTCACAATGTGGCTTTTTGTGCTGAAGAAAATTGTTCTCACACCACTCAGTGGAGTTCATGATTGCACTGATTTGTGGCTTTTTTGTGGTGGTTTTGCGGACGATGACACATGACTCTCTCCCACGATTTATTGATTCTGCAGCACAATGATTTCATGCCGCCATTCTGCAGTACGCTTTTTACTGGGCAGCTGACATTCAGGGAGGAATCGGGAGCTTTAATCACCAACTTGAATTTCGTTCATCAATAAGGTGAGAACCAGAGTCATTATTATTAACCCAAACGGACAGTCAAATCACTGATATCATGTTTCAGTTCAGTGTCCAGACATGGTCCCAGTGGACCCATAACTTGCCCAAGTTCATCTCTTTAAACAAGCCTGTATGGTAACATTGTTTTTCAGAATGGCTTTTTTGAGTCTGGATTGTACAATGGTTTACAATGGTGGTGAATGGAACCAGTCACCTAAAGAATTAAGAAGTTGTTCATGCTGTTAATTGTTACATTTGTTTCAGATTTACCACTATTTTACTATTATCAGCGTTACATATTAAAACCCAGAAGACACCTGTAGCTTCACTGATTGTTTGCGTTATAGGCATTGTTAATTCTGGTTCCTATCACCATAATTGTAAGGAAATCCAAGGTTTCCAGCTTCTCTAGAATAACCCCTTCAGATCAGATTGCTCTCAATGATTGGTCTATTAATGATTATGGGACAATGTTGTGACCGGCAGAATTCTGCATCGGCGTTGGTGTTCAGTTCTTGCTTACCATCACAGAGCCTTGCTTCTCTTTGGCCAGTTCAATCACGTTAAGGCCGTTGTACTGCACGTTCTCCAGACAGCCACGGAAGTTCCGTCTGGTATGGTCTCTCTGAGCCCCACCAGCAGACACACCGCCGAAACTGATCTTGTGAAAGAACAACAGGCTGATGTCAAGTCATCGCGCTTCCTCTTAATGCACACATTTACGAAAGCACTGGTTGTTTAAAAGCTCATGATGAAAATGTTAAGGCTTAATGAAGTGAACCTGGCGGCACCTTGAATCAAAGAAATGCGTGGAGGGATGAATTAAAGCAGATGTCTTTGAGCTGCCTAAAAACAGGATGTCGCTCAGCAGCTGCACGCCAGCCGCTGATGAAAACAGGCACTTCTATAACGAGGGTTATTACACAACGATCAACTCGAACGTGAGAAGCTGAGCGCTACTCTTTGCCATTTTTAGCCTCCCCAATTTATGCTAAGCTGGAGCGTGAGAGCAGAAGAAAAGGGGTGTGCGTGTGAGAGAGAAAGAGAGGGAGAGAGAGGGGGAGCTGGCTGTTTATGAGTGAGGGCAGTGGGCAGGAGTGTGAAGCAGGTCAGTGGCAGCACACCTCGTTAATCTCAAAGTGACTCTGGTGCTCGGGGAGCTGGAGCCTCTGTGTATTTTTGTCCACCGTGAAGTTGACGTGCCCGCGGAGCCGCTCGATGCTAATGTGGTGCCAGTGTTGGTCATCCAGCAGACTGCCCAGTGACACAGAATCGCCCGACGTGCTTCTGCCTGCAAAACACAAAATGCAAGTGCTGTTAAAACTCCAGCAAACACTCGGCCACATACAAGCGTAACCTCATGAACTTGGCAACATTGTTGCTCTTCAAAACTTAAGATGGATGGATGCATTCTGGCAGTAGTCTGCGGGATCAGTTCCAGCTTCCCCATGACTCGAAATGGATAAGGTGGTTTGGAAAATGAATAAATGAATCAATACACTTAACTCGTTATATGGTCTGATAGATATTGGTCCCCAACCTTTTTTGTGCCACGGATTAATGTCAGACCATTTTTTTTTACGGACCGACATTTAAGGTGTCGCGGATAAAAACAATAAAATAGAATGATACGACGAACATAAAAACTGTGGCATTTTGTAAATATAATATAAATTTTTAACCTCTTTGTATAACTATATAACTTTATTAGCAGTGTCCTCCTAGTCAGTGTGGGTAGAATCTTGCCCCTGAAATCAGTAGATTGGCCCGGTCAACACTGAGGTACTGTCATGGTGCCTTAGCCTTGTGTTTGGTTTTGTCCTTGTCACACCTTGATCTTGCCCTATCTGTCCGCCTGTTCCTTGTTGTGTCTCATTATATTCTCCAGGTGTTCCTAGTTTTGTGTTAGCATAAATACCACTGTTTCAGTTCCTCTTTGTTGGTTCTTTGTGATACTTGTGCTTTGGGAACCTTCTGACTTGAGTATTGCAAGATCTATGGTGGTTCTTGTTTTTGTTTTCATCAGATTAGGTATTTAAAATTTCCCCAAAAATAAGCTGCGGCCACCAGTATCACTGTTGAATACTGCAAACATTGCTTTGTGAAAGCAACTACCTGGAGGTTCTGCAGTGTAGGAATTGGTGTCATGATATCGATAAGTTCTAAATGTTATTAATTTATTTGTTCACACTCAACTACAGTATAATTTCACTAGCGGTATAGTCTTTAATTTTACATCAACACCAAACAAACGTTAACTCTGTTCTTTCTTCTATCACTCATCACCGAGGGGAGCTGCTACCTATGTGTCCTGTCTGCCAGGCTGACCCTCATCATGATCCACCATATGTCCATCACGGAAGCTTCCAGCCAGCCCATGTTGTTGACTCCAGCCCATCTTGCATCTTGATCTGGTTTGGCCTCCACTGACCATCACCACAAGTTCGTATGATACCTAAACCTTTACCCATGGAACTTGTTAACAATTATAACCACTCGTCTTTCGACTGTTTACTTATTACTATCCGTCCTCGACCATAGGTTCCCCTACTGAGCTTTGGTTCCTCCCAAGGTTTCTTCCTCAGTTCAGGGAGTGTTTCTCGCCTCCGTCGCCTTGACTCATTAGGGGCTTGGACCCAGACCTTGTAAAGCTGCTTTGTGACATATGTTGTAAAAAGCGCTATAAAAATATAACTGAATTGAATTGAATTGAGAGTCACAAAGGCCTCTAGTGGCCAAATTAAATTATTTTATTTCGGTTGGTAAATTCAGTAACGCTGTGGCTTATCTTAAAGTTTTTAAACTTAAATGAACATGGTCGTGTTAATGCTTGCACTTATTTCCTAATTCCAAAGCCTTACAATTACCCCTTGAGCAAGATACCATACCCCTACATTGTCCCATGTGTGGATGGATAAAATGCAGAGCTTCATTGTGGAACAATGATATACTGTCACTTTCCCTTTTCCTTAAATCAACTAGACTTTGGGGTCAAACGTGCTCGAGTACAGTACAGATCACTTAATGTCTAAACTGAAACATCTCACATTACATTCTGAATGTACATTTTCACTCTTTTCTTGCAGTTGATCCATTTTTTTGCAGATCCTACGAGAGTAACGATTCTACGAGTATACTCAGTAATACACTTGTCCCATGATATCATTTGATTCATGATACAGGTTCACAATTGATGTTCTCAAAATATACAGGATGGAATTTGAATGAAAATGATGAATGTATTCAGCTGTAGTACAGTTTTCTAATGAGACCAAAGCTGTAAATCAGGGAAGGTGATGTACGAGATGAATGTGTTGGACTGGGCTGTAGATTGGCAATGGTTTAACAGTAAAAATAATGCAGTTACATCATAATCAACAGAATCCTTTTTCTAAACCATTCATTGTCCTAGACCACCAAGCATAGACTAGTGTCACATTCTTGCATTACGATATCATGATGTCTCAATACATGGTCACCCTCTATCTTAAGCAAATTCAAATAGTGTAGCTGTTGCTTATGTGTAAAATATTTTTTATGATTGAATTTTAAAATCTCTCTCTATGAATCTTCCTCACTTCCTTGTCAGGCTCCCAGGTGGCTCCTCATGAAGCTATGTGGGATTTAGCTGCAATGAAGTTATTGTGTATTCTTGTCTACAATAATCTAAAATAGAGATATCAGACATAGTATAATATAAAACCTTTTGGTCGCTACATCGCTGAGCATCCACAGTCAGATTATGATACATGAAGTTTCTAAGTGAAAAAATATGCAATATTTACAAGAAGCAAGCATAAATATAACATTTTCTGAAGAATTACTAAAGAATTTAGCTTTTTGCTGAGAAAACATATAGGTAATACATAATGTTACTGTGTAATAAAATGTGCAGAACTGCGTTTTTGTTGAAAATGATCATTTACAGACTTAAAACTTCTGCAATTATGTATGATTTGTGGGGAATATGCCTGACAGCAGTGCCATTTTTACAGTGAACGTACTAATTTCTTTAAATAGCAAACCAAGCCTGATGGACGCATCAATTTCTACACAGCTGTGAAACACTGGACAGTGTTGGCCATCTAAAAAGTAGAGGAAAAAATATGTGAAGATCCCCTGCTGCTTAATATTACAAATCTCTGCACAATTTAATACACAAGCATTATTTGTTTGCTGAGTTCAGAATTTGGATGAAATCCCAGTCTCCAAGAAATATTTCTGGCCAGCCAACAGATGTTCTATTCTCGATTTATAAGAAAATATGCTTTCTGATAAAGGACATAACGGCACACATAAACATTAAACAAAGGATAATGGTGCACTCCGGTGTCTGATAAAGGAGATAATGACACACCAACATCAAACAAATGAGATAATTGTGCACTCTGATGTCTGATAAAGGAGATAAAGGCACACGTCATCAAGCAAAGGAGATAATGGCATATTCTGATGTCTGATAAAGGAGATAATGGCACACACCAATGTCAAACAAAGGAGACAGTGGGGCACTCTGATGTGTGCCATTGTCACATTTATTTAGCACCAATGTCAAACAAAGGAGACATTGGTGCACTCTGGTGCCAAATAAAGGAGATAATGGCAAATAAAAGAGATAATTATCAAACAAAGTTGATAATTGTGCACTCCAATGTCTGATAAAGGAGATAAAGGCACAAATTGTCATCAAGCAAATGAGATAATGGAATATTCTGATTCTGATGATAAAGGAGATAATGACACACATTAACAACAAGCAAAGGAGATAATGCTGCACTGCAATGTCTGATAAAGGATATAATGACACACATAAATGTCAAACAAAGGAGACAATGGTGCACTCTGGTGCCAAAGAAAGATGATAATGGCGCACACTTTGACTACAAACACAGGAGATAATGAAGCACATGATGACATTATGAGATCTATTTTCAGCGATCAAATTAGCTGTTTGAATATGGGCAAGTGACTAAAATACCAAAAAGATACATTAAAAATGTCTGTGTATAATGCGGACAAGGTCTAACGCTAAGGATATTTTTCTCTATCATGTTCACATCCAAAATGTGAAATTCTTTGACTAACAGATTTATTGGAATAACAGTGGTAATGCAGAATTTTTGTTTTTGAGAAAATGGCCAGCTAGTCTTAGTTAAATGGTAGTACAGTGCAGAAGAACATGAGGATGTCCTCCATCTAGGAGGTGTGCAATATAAGAAAACAATAAGCAAGCAATCCATAATAATTAGTAACCTGCAGCATGTTGGAGGGAATGGGGGGGTGATCAATGAAACATGAAGCTGAGCGAGCCCCTAATGACGCCAACTCTCTTTTCCCCCTCCCGTATAGTTCAGATAGAAGAGTTTGCCTCCAAGCGCAGTTCAACGGCAAACTGCCAATGGCACCTGTTATTAAACTTTCATTAAGCAGCCGATCGCTTTGGAGTGGCAAGAATATTGTATAACTACAGCGAACAGCTTCAGACTGTGACGAGTGTTACACACACCCCTGAAACACATCAATTATTCAGCAGAATTCAGAAAAGTCAGACTGATGTCATGCAGCTATTAGTCATAGGCTTATTTTCTGCATGTGTGGTTGCCATCTTCTGTGTTCCCCCAGAGACTCTGTACAGAATTGTACATGTGGTTTTGTGTGTTTAATATTTGTATTCCTGCTGGATTGTGAAGTCCGACATGACTGTTCTGATCACTGCCAAATGGGCCGTGAAGGTTCCAGAACAGCTCCATTGTTTGATATCAGTCTTTTAGGTTCAGGGTCAGCTATGAAGGCTTTTGGGACGTCCATTTTGTCCCTGGATACTTTTGCTGATAGGGTGTTTTATGTTGGACTGTTGCAATAACCAATGCAATAAATAATGGATTTAAACTTCTCCAAATATTGATCTTGGAATAACATACACCTTTACCTGATGTTCACGTGCACCTTGTCTGTAACTCCTCTCCCATGCCCAGGTGTTCCGTGTTCCTTGTGTGTGTCTGTTTCTTTCTTAGCTCTATTGTTTCCTTAAGCTTTATTTAGTCTCTTGTTCTTTTGCTTCTTTATTGTTACATTTATTTTAAACTTCACGCTGCCCTTACATTCAAACCAACACCTTTGTTTTATTCCATTTAATTGCAGAAAAAAACGATGAAAATAATAAAAAATCAAGTCAGAACTTGCATAACAACAATACATTTTATTTAGTGCTGCCTTTCAAGGCACTCAAGGACACCTTACAAAGCACAATACAAATACACATTATATTATACACGTTTATCTATACATTAAAACCCAAGTGAACATCAAACAGACAGTGAAAAGTACTAAAATTATTTTAGTTTTAGATGAAACTATGTGAGCCAAGTGATACTATAGATATGAGATTTAAAAGACAAAGTACTGGCAAGGATGACACTCAAACTTTTAACCTGAGGAAACTGATACTTTCAAGGTAAAGCAATCGGGGAGAGTAGATTTCGATGCTACCAGCAAAACCAATTTTTAATCTCTAAAAGAGAAGAGGGTAGGACAGCAAAGCCAGGCTTCATAGATAGGCAGAGCTGTGTATCATCAGTGTAACAGTGAACCTGGATGCCAAATTTCCTAAAAACATTTCCCAGACGTAAAAGATAAATAACAAATAAAAGAGGACCCAGAACAGAACCCTGTGGTACTCTCTTAGTGCAGTGGTTCCCAAACTGGGGGGCAGAGCAATTGCAGGGGGGGTGCGGGGGGCGGGAAGAATTACTGAATGTAAATACAGTAGGCTAAACTAGATGACACGGCATAAAATGGACAAATTCTTGACGCAGCTCCCACGTAAACGCAAAGCAGAGGATGTAGCATCACCAGATGTACTTTCAGATAAATGTCCTGCCAAGACAAAGACTAGAAAATATGACGACACATATCTTGTGT
>JBBIGC010000036.1:12466949-12483627 GCA_037576955.1 Lepidarchus adonis
GTGTGTGTGTGTGTGTGTGTGTGTGTGTGTGTGTGTGTGTGTGTGTGTGTGTGTGTGTGTGTGTATTAACACGGCCCAGACCACACCCGCGTTACCGCCCCATTTCATCAACGCCGTCAACCTGCGCACCAAGTCTGATACCTTGGACAGCGCTTGATCGGCGTTCAGCAATGGCTGTGGCGGACACGCGCTCCCCCGTGAGGCCCCGCCCTAATAGCACACAGCTGGCAAGCAATCAGTCTCCTTGGAGTCACTGGGCTGACGTGCATACAGAGGACCACATGTTCAGGACACGCTCCTACTAAAGCCAGCTACCTGAACAACGCTTGCCTTAATTATTTGTTTTTTCTCTCTCTTACTCTCTCTCTCGCATGCTAAAGTCGCGGGTGAGGTGAAGACGAACCACCCGCTGCCCCATATCCTTGCAAGTAATCCTCTACCACTGGAGACACTGCCACACAGACCTCCGGGATTTGAGCTGCACCCTCGCTTTCCCCCTCGTTTTCTCTTTCTCTCAGACGAGTTTGTAACGTTTGGATGAGCACCCTCAGATGGCTGTTCAGGTTTTGACATTGATCTTACTAGTAGCTTATCTTTTTCAGTTTTCCGACGACCATTTGCCAACGGACAGCAAGCCTGAACACCTTTACCGACTGCGAAATGTCCTTGAAGCACTGAGACAAGCTAGACTCATGGCTAATCCAAGAAAGTGTCATCTGGGCTTGGTCGAAGCAAGGCATTTGGGCTTCCATATCTGCAGCTGCCTTCTCCAACCACAGGTCGAGAAGATCAAGGCTGTACTGGCCGCACCTCAACCCACCACGAAGACCCAGGTATGTGCTTTTCTTGGATTAGTGGGATACAACTGGAGATTTATTCCACTTTTTCTTCTCTGGCAGTACCCCTCTCAGACCTGACCAAAAAGGGAACCCCTGAAACCGATGTGGCATTCAAGGCTTTGAAGTCCGAACCAGTGCTGAAAGCCCTGGACTTTGAAAATCCCTTCATCCTACAGACCACCGCTTCAGAAACTGGCCTGGGGGGCAGTCTTGTCACAGGATTTTAATCTCAGCCATAAACTCCTCCCCATCTAAACAAGGTTAGTGGCTGTGGAGCGGGAAGCCATCAGTTGGGCCATACATGAGCTGAGGTATTACCTAATGGGATGAAGGTTTCTCCTCGTCACGAACCACTCCCCACTGCAATTTATGGCTCAAGCAAAAAAGCTGTATATGTATATACATATATATATATGCAGTCTTATGCAAAAGTTGGGCCACCCCTCAATAAACAACATATAGTAATTTTTTAATTGAAAAGATATAAACACACTCTCTAGGAAATGGAAAAAATGCATAATATTTTCAGCAAACATTGATGCATATTTGCATTTTATGTCATAAATTGAACAAAGATAAATAATCAGTACCTAGTAACACCTCCTCTGGCAGATTTCACAGCTTCCAAACACTTTTTAGAGCTAAAAGTCTTTTCAGCTTTTTAACAGATGGTGTGGGGCAGTGGTGCCCTAGTGGTTAGGACTTTGCCCCTGAGATCCAAAGGTCGCAGGATCAAGTCCCTTGAGCAAGAGTATCGTCCCTACTTCACTGCTCCCTTGGCGCTGTTGATATTAAATGCAGAGGACAAATTTTATTGTGGTGCAGTGGTGTGTTCACAATTATTGGAAACCACGAATCACTAATGTTTGCTTTCAGAATTTGCTGGTATTTAGTGGAATCCATTCTTCCCTCCACCCATGCAATGTTTCCTGTGCCACTGGCTGCAACACAACCCCAAAGCATGGTAGATCCACCCTCATGCTTAATTGCTACCAAGGTGTTCTTTTCATGAAATGCTGCTCCTTTTATTTCTTCAAACAAGCTTTTGCTGATTGTGGGCAAAGAGTTCCATTTTAACTTCATCAGTCCACAGCAATTGTTTCCAAAACGCATCGGGCTTCGGTAGATGTTCTGCTGCATACTTCTGACATTAGATTTTATTATGGGAATGCAGGTAAGGTTTTCTTCTGCTGACTCTTCCAAGCTCTTCTTGATTTGTCTTTCTGACCAGCATAGGAGCAGTTCTCTCTGAGAATTTTCTTGGTCTTCCAGATCTCATCTTGACCTCCACAGTTCCCCTGAGCTGCCATCTCTTAATTACATTTCTCACTGTGGAAACTGCAAGCTTACAATGCTTTGCTATCTTCTTGTAGCCTTCTTCTGCATTGTGGGCATCAATACTTTCAATTTCAGAGTCTTACGCTGCTGCTTAATGGAACCCATGGTTGTTAAGTGTCCACAAGTGTGTGCACAAGGTTTGAAGAGCTTTGAAACTAGTTAGATCTGATTAAGGTCTGAAACCTTGTAAAAAAAGACTTTGGAACTCTTAGGGTGCTCAAACTTTTGTACAGTGCTATAATAATGTTTATATTTTTTGTTCAATTTATGGCATAAAAAGTAACAATGCATCAATGTTTGCTAAAAAATTTTGTTTTTTCCATGTCATAGAGAGACTGTGTTAACATCATTTCAATTACATTATCACCAAAATCTGTTATAGATGAAGGGGTGCCCAAATTTGCATATGGCTGTATATATACTGTATGTATATATAAACACCCTTTCAAATGTTTACCCTATACGTGATTAAATTACTTTTTAACTTTATAATCTTAATAATTACTTTTTTAGTAGAAATGTACATATTTAATTATATTATGATTATGATACCAAGAAAAAAAATTATACATTGATAATTGGTTGAATTATATATAAAATATAAATCACAAAATGTAGCTTTTAAAAAAATTATAGTTCATAATACACAAATATGGAATTTGGTGCTGGAATTCAGCAGCATATGTGAAACATTACAGTGATTTTTCCCCCCGCCAATCAAGCAAAACTTTGCTGCACATAGGTTAAGACAAATACTATAATGAGCAAAGCATTTGAGATGACATTTAGAGGCCAGAAAAATAAAAAAATATATAAAAATATAATAAGAAGTAAATTTAAGAAATGTTATTTAAAAAAATAGAAGTGTGCAAATAGTGATGTGAAAAGTGAAGATTTTATGATAATGTGTGTGTTGTTTTCTGTCATGTGCTGTGGTTGAGAAATCTGACCGCTTGTGGGTAGAATTCTTCAGTTTTTGCATCAGATCCTGACCACTTGGGATCTACACCTTTAAGCAAATAAACTCTGCAGGATCTCTGCAGGATCTGATGGTATGTTCTGCTGTACGCACCACCCTGTGCTGAACAGTGCAGTTCCCAAACCAGGCTGTAATGTTCCCAGTCAGGCTACTCTCAGGATGACCTTCAGCATGAAACCTTTTCAGGATGATTGTGGAAACCTTGAACCTTTTCAGCTGCCTCAGGTGGTAAAGGCATTGTCTGGTTTGGCAATGACCGAGTCCTCAGTGATGTGAACACCTAGCCAATGACTCTCTCCAACGATATGGATGGGGGTGTGAGTGTGATCCCCCACTGTCTCCTGAAGTCAATCACCATCTCTGTGGTTTTGCTGATCATGGAGAGGTGATGGTCCTTAGCAAAGTGTAATACTTTAATCCATCCCAAACATGAGCAAAACTGTCATTCATTACTGTTTTTATGTTTTTTGTGATTTTTATATTTAAATATTGGCTCCTGGAATAGTTAACCAAGTGCTTGAACACTCCTGTACTTCGATATTTGTAATAATTTGTATGTCACAGCTGAATGTTCTTCATATATAATAATAGCTGTTATTAAGTTGAACTTTTTCAAGGTTTGTTTGAGGTTCACAATTTCCACAATATGGTCAAATATATAATTTGGACAACATCACAGTAGTATTTGCATTTTTTTGTTGTTTTTCACAAATTAACCAATAGAAAGTGTAGTCAATTCTGCTACCTTGGACTGAGGCATCACCGGGGACTGAACTAGCGATCTTACGATTAGACTTATAACCATAAATCCATTCTCTAATATGTATTATATTTCATGAAGATGCCTGAAGATTAAGCAATATTAAATGTAATAATGCCTTCCCATACGCATTTAAAAAAAAAACACCATCATATTGCGCTTCAAACATGACGGTTTTCATCTTCTACCAGGCCATGGAAAAAAAGGTCAGACGGCACATACATTTAGAGGGTAATTTATGACAGATAGCAGTGTAATGATAATTTAGCATCATTAATGGCAATACTTAATAAAGACCCATCATTAAAGGAATAATGTGTGGTCAAAAATGTTAATGTGGAATGTAATTAATGAACGAGGGGGGGGGGGGGCACCACCATCTCATTTGTTGAATGCTAACTGGGCCACATTTAGCTTCTATTCTAGATGATGAGGGTGAGATATGCTATTATACACATCTTCTAGCCTCACAGGTAGTTATACAACCTCCTCACTTGGAAGCACCTCTGTCCATTTATTGCAGATTTATGAATAGGCTATAATTTCATCATTTGGGAGGAAGAAATTTCAAGCTCTAAGCACCATCATGCTTATCACTGATAAGGCAGAAATGTATGAACACAGTATAGCCCATTCACCGGCAAGATCCCTTGAGGATTGATCCTGAGTTGATCTCGACAGAAAACACAAGGCCTTGCTATGGAAGAACAGCATGAAACACACAATTACGTTAACAGCAGTTGTTAACCTCAGAACCAAGATGGCCATGCGTTCCGCTAGAAGCGTGGAGTGCTCCAAATCATCGCCTTATTGTATGTGTTAATAAGTGTACACAGCACTGCAGCTACTGAAGAGTTCATCCAGTTAAGAACACTGCAGCCCTTTGCCTTTAGTATCAGACACCATTAGTATAATTGGCTCCCGGTGATCCACATCAGTGTCGCCTCGTTAATTAGCCGAGGAGCTAAAGTATAATGATGAAGAAAGTACAGAAGTATATTAGCTGCACTACCAACAGTAAGGGAACAGAGTTTGCAACCATATGTGGGGCAGCAACTATGGATGGGCAATAAACAGACATGTTATGGGGACAAATTACATCACAGTGCACTTCTCTAGGTGTATAATAGGTGTTTCTGGAACCGCTTGCACCATAAAACGAAAGTTTCAGACAAATTAGACTCAGGAAAGCTTGTACATAAATCAGCAAGTATACAGTACGCACCTGGCCTGTAAAAATGTTTTTTTGTCATTAGACAGGGAGTATCACTTAGACCAGTAGTCCCTAACCAGCGGGAAGCGGACTGGTACCGGGCCGTGGAGCATTTTGTACCAGGCCATACAAAAAAGTACAACTTTTTTTTAAAATACCATCTTAATCTGTAGATTGAGATCACATTTAAAGTATGTTAGAGATACAACAGCACTGAAAACTTATTCTGAAAGGAACGTTTACGTGTTACCATAGCGACCAGAATGCATGAGGTGCAGAGGAGGACGTTACTCTCAACGTTGTTGCCATATTTCTGGAAGATGCTGCTAATAAAGTTACATAATTACACAATGGATTCACGTTTATTATTATATTTACAAAATACCACAGTTTTTGTGTTGGTCATATCATTTTTTGTTGTTTTTATCAGCAACAAAAATATTGTCTGACATTAAACCGGTCCATGGCGTAAAAAAAGGTTGGGGATTGCTGACTTAGACAGCAGATATAAGCTACTGAACTGCATGTTCATATTGAGTTCCATTGATTACAGATTTGTGTGTCTTTAAAAATGTAGATCTGATGGGTCGGCGCATAGTCATTTTTAGCATCTGCTAAAAACAAGGAACACGAAGATGAATGTTCTGGTATGGTCAAGTCAATGTGCTGGCCTCATTCCAAATGAAATGTTGTGGATAGACCTAAAGCATGGTAACCCTCCAACATCCTAGACCTGAAGCTGTTCTGGATGGAGGAATGAGTTCATGCGCCGGACTGATCACTGCACAAGCAAGTCACACCACATACCAAAAGCAAACATTCACATATTTATGCTATTCACAAATGTGCAAAATTTGATAATGTTCTTCAATAAATAAATTGCCAGTTTATCTCATTTGTTTTAAGAAATTCTCTTATCTTTTTTTGGTAAGGTTTTATTTTGCAAATATTGAAAAAATGTATGAAAAATGGTTCACAAAATTTCATCACAGAATTTTGGGTAAATTATTTGTGTTGGTCTACTTCTAGTTTTCTATGTTCTGCTTTATGAGATTTTTAAATCATTACATCATTTTTATCTACATTTTAATGGGCATTCTAACTTTTTTGGAATTGGGCTTACACTGGAATGACATGTGCTTAAACACATTTTAAAGGTTTTTTTTAGCTTTTAAAAAAAGGCTACTTATATGGGTACTAGTTTATAGCAACAAATTATATATTAACTAATTAATTCATTAATATTAATTAGCAGTTCTAACATAAAAAATATGGTTTATGATTCATCTGTATGAATCCCTTCCAAAGCACTTTCAAATTGCTTGATTTAGCCATTTAGTATAAAGTGACTGGAAAAGATGTGTTAAAAGCCTTAAAATAAATGTAATGTTTATTGCAGAGGCATACTCTCATGCTGAAAAAAATTTAACCTTCAACTCAAGTGAATTTAAGTGAAAAAAAAATCACCTTTTCAACAATTATTGCCACCCCTACCAATTCCTAGGAAATTAATGTAGTTGAAGTATTTCTGTCATTTCTACAGTAGTTTACAAAGTTGATCAGAGTATGTAGGAACATTTAATTAGTAATTAATCACTTCCTGTTTCCCTGGGGTATAAATATGACATACAGAGGCCATTCCTCTTATCCACTGTTCAACATGGGAAAGACAAAGGAACACACCATTCAAGTACGGCAGATGTGTTTTGACCTTCACATGTCAGGCAATGGCTACAAGAAAATATCCACTCGCCTGCACCTGCTCATATCTACTGTCAGAGGATCATTAAGACATTTAAAACAACTGGAACAGTGGTAAACAAGCCTGGATGAGGATGCAAGGTTATTTTGCCACCACGCACAGTCAGGAGGATGGTAAGAGAAATAAAAAGTTCTCCAAAGCTCACTGTTAAGGAATTGCAACAAATTGTAGCATCTTGGGGTCACAGAGTCTCCAAAACAACCATCAGAAGCTGTCTACATACCAACAAGCTGTTTGGGAGGCAATGCACAGAAAAAAAAAACCTTTTCTCACTCTCAATCATAAATGCAAACGTCTGGAGTTCGCTAAGTGGAACTGGGGCTTCAACTGTGACAGATGGTCAGATGAGACCATCTGTGGGTCTGGTGGAACAGCATGCAGAAAAGCACCCCATGCCCACTGTGAATTATGGTAGAGGATCGGCGATGCTTTGTGCCCGTTTCTCTTCCAGACGCCTTGGGAACCTTGTTAGGGTGCATGGCATCATGAATGCTTTGAAATACCAGGACGTTTTAAATCAAAATCTAGTGACCTCTGCCCGAAAGCTGTAGATGAGTCGTCACTGGGTCTTTCAGCAAGATAATGACTCTAAACCTGTGGCCAAATCTACACAGAAATGGTTCATCAGACACAGAATCAAGCTCCTCCCATGGCCATCTCAGTCTCTAGACCTCAACCCCATTGAAAACCTGTGGAGTGAGCTGAAGAGGAGAGTGCAGAGGAGAGGACCCAGGTCGCTGGATTATTTAGAGAGATTGTGAAAAGAAGAATGGTTGAAGATCACTCTTTCTGTATTCTCCCATCTAGTGAAACATTATAAGGTTAGGGTTTAGGTTTATGGTTTGTTTAAGGGCTGTTTTGTTGGCAAAAGTACTAACATCAGAGGTGCTAAAAATTGTTTCACACATGATTTGATGTAAAATAATGTGGGATTTTTTCCCACTGAATAAATGCACTTGAATTAATTGATTTTCCTCTTTTTTCATGGTGGTCCTATATTATTTGGAAGACAAATGAATTTATTAGAAGCTAAAAAACACATCTTTACCAGGAGTGGCAATAATTATGGAAAGTACTGTATTTTACATATTTGTCCTTAAAAGCAACCATCACTTTCATTGTAAAAAAACAGTTCAAAGTTTCAGAGTTAATAAAACAGCAAGATAGTTCTCCATTTCCAAACTGGCCGCTTCTATAACATAGACAGTGCTAGTCAAGCGATGAAGGCACTCGGGCTTGGAGGATTGCATTAGCCACAAACAGCTCTGGAGGTGAGCTTTTTGTCAGTTTTTTAACACGTCCTTGGGCACAGAGGACTTTTTTCTGTCTTATCTTGCTGGTGATGAAAGGTAATGAAGGCGATGATTTATCTTTCTTTAGCTTCCAGCATACTTTGCCCAATCTTGCCACAGATACTGAGGCCATAACTTAAAGTTGAGAACGTGAGATAATTAAAGCAGGCATGTACCTGGTTATTCTGGTAATGAGCAGATAATTGGAATCTGAGGAAGAGTCCTGAAGTTTGATAAAATCTCAAATTCTCAGTTACATCAAGTATACATTACCCAAAAATGAAGACCTATTGAGTGCTAATATGCAATCAGAGTCTGGCAAAATATGAGGGACATGTCGCAAAAAACCCTCCATGTGCTGGAATTCTGGATTTTTAAGATTTGCATGGTTCTTGAAATGAATGTCAATCAAAAACATTAAAAAAAAACGTTGATGAAGAAAGTAGCAATCGAAATTCTCCAAAATTCCTTAAAATGAAAATCAAATCCCTTGTCATATTAACTAGTATTATAGACTTTAATTTAATAAAATTAGAAGCAAAGAATAATTTTTATTCTTCTGTAAAATTGCAAAACCCCAGAAATAAAAAAAAAATAAAAAAATTGGAGATAATGGACAGCAATCAATACATACATATTAACACCACTGACAGGTAAAGTGGATGTCATTGATTATCTAGTTATTCTTTACACCTGTCAGGTTGGCATCTGAAACACTTTGAAAAGGGCTTTATTGTGATGACTAGAGTCAGAGCATCTCTAAAACAGTGGGTCTTATGGAGTGTTTGATATCTACCAAATGGAAAATTGATGACAGGGGCACCCAAGGCTTATTGATTCATTAGATTCATTAGACTAGTGAAGCTCCCACATGCATCAATGTTTATGTTTTTTCTGATAGAAATGTGTACACTGCCCATAATTAAAGCAGGTAAAAGTGACATCAGTGGGTTCCCTCCATATCAGAGTTCCCCATCTCTGGTGCTATAAGGGCGGGAGTCTAGCTGTTTGTTTGCTCTCTTCTGAAACAATGCAGGGAGTGAGAGTAACAACTTTGTTCTCATCATCTAACACTAAGAAGGTCTTCGCATAGCGTTGTGCTTCCCCACAAACCTGCTCCACCTGACAACAGGGCCTTCACTGTCGACTGCAATACAAATGATGTAATACAGATTCTCAGATACAGAGTATTAAAAAAAGCAAAAGGTTTGATTGAATATGAGTAAAGGCTTGGCATTGGAAGTAATCATCATATCATAACAGTACCCAAACAGATAGTTCAACCAGGGACAACCAGAAATAATGGCTCAGTAAAATAAGTGCTCACACGGCTGCACTCTGTGTTCGTGTGACCTATAGACCAAAGGCTAATGAGTCGCCTCTGTGCTCCCGTGATACAGATGGGCTCTGAAAAACCATGCAAAGTCAAGGTGTAACAATATAGTTACACAATATGATATGTATGATACAATGCATTCAATCTGATACGTATGATACAATATGTACAATACAATATGTATCAAAAATCAAGCACATCATTTCATATTGCATGATACAATATGCATGATACGATATGTATGATGGGATATGTACAATATGAATGATATCATATGTAGGATACAATTTGTAGAAAACAATATGTACAACACAATACGTACAGCGCTAACACTGACCCAAGTTTGTGAGCTATAGAAGGAGAAATGCATACACCTGACACTTTGCATGTTGTGGTGAGGGTAAGGGCTGAGGTTGGCGGTTTAATGAGGTAACATTTACATTTGTCCAAAGCAACTTCCAGGTACAGGAACAATCAAGCATAAATTCAGACATGACAACACTGATGTGAGAGTTACAGGGAGTTCAACACATTTTTCTTAGCCATAGAAAACAGTGTAGGTGCTACAACATTACTATCTGAAAGAGAAAAACACTTTCTATGCTATCATTAAGTGCTTATGAGTAAGTCCAGACAGACGGTAAGTGCTACAGCATAATTAACATGGCCTATTCATGTATAGAAGTGCTGTATATGAGTCCAGCACATTCTTATTTGTCATTAAGTGCTTCAGCATTGATCAAAGTTATTTAAGTGCTTAAACATGGAAGGAAATCTGTCTTGCAGTCGTTCATGTTGATATAGCGGGGTCAAGCTAACGGGGTTTGACTGTACTTTCTCCGAAGGCCTAGAAAGGGGTCGTCTTCTGACTGTAATTATAGAAACTGGTGATGAATCAATACCAATTCATCAAGAAAGCCAATTTCAAGCTGAAGCAGTTGAGTAATGTGAAATTCTTCCTCTCAAAATGTACCAACAAAATGAAACATGCTGAAATAACTCAATTCTGAAAACAAAAGTCCCATAAAGCATCTTTAATCACTCTCGATGAGAGGGTGCCTCTTCTCGGTAGGGATGCACGTTTCTCGCACTATTATTCTTCCATGGTGTCTCTTTACAATTTACTGGGATAACAGACTGACCTAAACGTCCAAATGACAGCACGAGAGAGTGGGCGCTAATGACAGCAATCCATCATTTGCTAAAATCCTCTCATACTTTTAATAATGCTTTTTGAGAAAACTCAAAGAACTGTATGGAGGAGAGGGTGTGGGGAAATGGGGGATGGAGGGTTGGTGGCTGATCTGAAACGCATCAAGCTGTAAAAAACCTTCTTGTTAAGGGTGAGTAAACTACAGAGGAGCTGAGTCAGGGTTAGAGATTACGGCTGTGAAAAGCAGGCTGTGGATAAACATTCCAAGCATGTGGTAGAATCGAGCGTGTGCATGGATGGGGAATTGTTTTCCCCAGTTCATTAGCTGATTCTTCTGGTTCTTCATTAATTAGACAGAGTTAGCACCACAGACTTGGCCCTAGACAACATTCAGACTACACAATGACCAATGACATCCCCGGGGAAAAGAGCATTTCTCCTGCCTGCAGCGGTGTTGTTGGACCAGGTGACTCCACACTACAGGAAGTGAGAAATATAGAAGAAATTCATAAATAATGTCCTGCCTTTGTGAACATTTATTTATTGACACATGCCCTACAGCAAGAACTCCAGACCAGTTCTACTCAATTTTCAGACGTTCCACCCGTTAAGTCTATTTCTCACATACAATCACAAATAATTACCTTGTATCTACACCCATTACACTTATTGCCCCATTAATCAAGACTCAGGACAGCAACAGGAGCCAGCATCATTTGGCTGGTGGCTCATTCTGAGCACAGCAGTGACACTAAAATGGTGGTGTGTGCTTGTGTGCTGAAATAGTGCTGGATTTTAAAAATGGATCTGCTTACTTTCCAGCATACAGATGTTGATGAGTGTATCTGATGCTTCCCAGGTTGCTCTCTTGTACTACATCAGTGGTCGTTTCCTGGTCACAGAAAACTGTAGTCTGGAAGATTTTGCCCAGTGACAGTTGAAAATTCCAAGCACACATGCACACACACACACACACACACACACACACACACACACACACACACACACACACTCCACTATCATGCGTCACTCAGTGCCTCAAATAATTGGCCACTGGTGGTCCTGTGGGGGTCCTGGGCTTCCTAACCATTCCTAGATCCACTGTAACTTACAGTGCGAAACTGTTTGTTAGGTAGAGCTGATAAAGACTGTAGATACAAGGCAGGAGTAAACAGTCAACTTGTTCATGCAGTTCCTAGATACTTGTTACAGTGGAGGTGGTTGAAGGGAACTTGAACTTGAAGTGTAGGGAAAGTATATGTTTTTACAAATCCATCAAATCCCCCCCCCCCCACCCCCCCTCTATTTGGTGTGTTGCCTGCATCTCCTGCAGGTGGTGTTTGAACAGGTGTTCCTCATTCCATTCATTCCCTGGTTTGGGGAATGATTTGTGAACTTTATCTTCTAATATCAGACCTCTTTTTTGCTTGATTACATATTGTGATTGTTATAATGCTGTGGCAACTCTTTGAACAAATCAAAAGCATAATGCATTATCAACTGCTTCCACCCAAGACCTAGGAACCATAGAGGCAACCCATCTTGTTTCCACCCGGGTGAGTGAATGTGCTGGTAAATGTGCATTGCTAAAAACTCAGTGCTTAGTTAGAAAACTCAGACAAAAGAAAAAAACACTAAACGAAACTATCATAACAGTGGTCATACCGCAGGCTACATATGCAACATTATCATCCTGTGGTGTTTGTTCTACAGTGAGAGTTTCACAGTTTTAGCTAGCTAGCTACCTATCTCCAGGAACTGACTAGCTAGCTAGCTAAAACTGCAAGTGGAACAAATACCACATGATGATATTGATAGTTTTATCTAAATCTTAAAGTAGCCCTAATTCAGCCTTGAAATGAATATGTATTGACTAAAGCCTTCCCTTTTTTTTACTGCACACACACGGGCTGTCAAATTTAAGAGTTTTGATTCATGTCTGCTGCCATCTCCTATTAGTGTAAATAGTTTTTTTCAAAATTTGATGTTGAAGAAAAATATCACATTGAAATACTAGAAATAGAAACTGCAATTAAATATTTTCCTCACAATTAGCTAATTTGGATCTGATAGAAACAAGGTCACTGTTTCAGTGACCTCGCAGAGGCCACACCAACACCAGAACTTCTAGAACTTTACTTGACTATTGGGTTGAGTGGCTGGTTTCGCACCTGCCCATACAGTATTGAATATTTAAACTTGAGCAGGAGCTCTGCAGACTCCCTTTGCTGGGTGCTGTCAGCTCCTGAGCTCTGTGCTGAAGTTACGGGCTGTTTGATCCACATCTTTTATCTTTGAGCAAACACACCTGGCACTTAAGCGCCACCGCCAACTTCATCTCCAACGAATGATCCTGTTAAACAATGCAAAAATAGGTGGAACGTCAAGGCGGGCAAGTTGCATCTGACAGAGCCCCAACGACTCAATGAAAAGAATCGGGAGTCGATCAGCATTCGTCCCGCCGCTCGGGGAGAGGCCTGCCGGAACAAAGACAGCATGCACTAAGATCAATGTGATGAATGTGAATATGTAAAGAGAGAAAAAAAGAGAACAGTGCATCACAGCTGCTTTTCATATCAAACCACTTTTGGTGCCTTGTGCTCTTTGCCTCATCACTGTAAATACTGGAGGCTGCTGATTGGTGACTCTGATAACCCTCTCCACCACTTTTTTGGCCCGTCTCTTCGTTCAGTCCCTTGCGCAAGTGTTCTAATGGAAAGTGTCCGTCAAAAAAAAAATGTAATGCAAGCAGCCTGTTTCCAGTCGAGCTAAACTAATATTCCTCAGCGGGTGCAAAAGAAATTACCTATGCATTCAAAATGCACAGGAGGTCACATGGGGTTTCAGCAGCTGATGTATTTTTTAGCTGTACGTGAGCTCCTTGAGTGCAGCACTCTCTAACGTCTGACGAGAGGGGGGGATTTGGCATAGAAAACTTCACGATGTCTTCTGTGCCATTCATAATTCAGCACTGGTTCTGATTATCATAAGCTTACAAGTTAAAGCTCTTGGGATGGGCCTGGTATATGGGTGGTAAAGTTTACATCCCGGGGCTAGACTGGCAGCTTTGAAACCTTTCTTGATCAAATAGTTCAGTTTCATCAGCAGATATATTTATATATTTATATATTTATATAACGTTGTTCTGTTGTAATCATCCCACTATATACATTCCACTATGGAGGGTCCTCTTTTTTAATCCCCCATGTAGCCCATCAACATCCACTCTCTTGAAGCTTCTTTTTCATCTCCACGTTTTTCATCTGCATGCTGCCGCCGAGATGCTTCAAAGCTCTCTGGCCGGCATCTTATCTCAGCCCATGATGCGCGTGATGCTTTCTTCAAATTTTTTATTTTAGGATGAGATCTACCGCCCTGTTAGAAACGATCATTCCTGACAAGGCTATTTAAAGAGGCTTGATGAATGCTGGCTTGTAACGGACTGATGCCTGGGGAATGGGATAGGCGTGAAGCATAAATTCAGTCGACGCACGCCACGTGTGCTGTAATCGCTTCTTTTAACAACTGCTTACCCTCTGTCTGGAATGCAAACGATGCGTTCTACTCTAGGCAAAATTGTATGGAGAAACACGCCCATCACAGTCAAAGAGGCGCAGCAATTAGGGAAAAGTGTAGGCCTGCAGCTATTAGTGCCAAAGACATCCATTAAGGGGAAAAAAGCACATCCTGGCCTTCATCATCCCAGTGTTGGCAGCACTGTGTGATGGGCGAGACCAGTGGGTGGGATTTTGGCAATTACTAAATTAGGGAGAAATGTTTATGACAAATGGTAATATCAGAAAGTAAAAATGTATTAACTGTATTTGAATAGAAACTTCAGCAGCTCATGAATCCTTTACAGAAACTACATGAACACAAGAAAATACAAGAAAATGAGACAGAAAATAGTTTCTTGGGCAGGCAAATATCCTATCAATGTGGAGAACTAGGGCTTAATACTTGAATATTAAAGCCTAACAACAAAAAAAAAAAGCCTGACAACCAAATATTACAGCAAAACTTCCAAAACGTAGAGCTTTAAATACACCAATAGAGCTTAAGCCTGAGAACAAAAACCCAAAAAAGCTTATTATAGCTTGACACATGAGAACTAGAGCTAAACACCCAAGAACTAGAACTTAATGCCTGAAAATGAGATCTTAACATTCAAGAACTAGAGCTTAACACAGCTTATAAGCTTGGAGCTTACTGGCATAAAATAAGTGCTTAACACCCAAGATGTAGATCTTAACACCCAAACATTAGAGCTTAACGCCCAAGAACTAGAGCTTAACACCCCAAAATCCAACATTAACACCCAAAAATTAGAGCAAAATGCCCAGGAACTAGATCTTAACCCCTGAAAATCTTGCCCAAGAATTGGAGATACCCCAAAAGTTTTTATTTTAATGCCCAAGAACTAGGGCTTAACACTTACGAGAAACACTTACTCCAAAATGCCTACCAAAAAGGGATTGAAACAAGACTGCAAGATGCAACATAATGCATCAAATAAAATCAAATGAACAATGCATTATCAACTGGTACCACTCATGACCTAGGAACCACAGAGGCAACCCGTCTTGTTTTCGCCCAGGTAAGTGAATTTGCTGGTAAATGTGCATTGCTAAAAACCCCATAGTTAACTACCAAACTTAAGACAAAAACACTAAACAAAACTATCAAAACAGTGGTCATACTGCAGGCTACATATGCAATAAAATGATCATATGGTGTTTGTGCTACAGTGAGAGTTTAACAGTTTTAGCTAGCTAGCTACCTATCTCCAGGAGCTGACTAGCTACCTAGCTAAAACTGCAAGCGGACCAAAGGGGGATTGAAACAAGACTGCGAGATACAACTTAATGCCTGAGAACCAGAGCTTAACAGCAACAAATTTAAGCATAATAAGAGCTACAGCTTCAATCCTGAAAATTACAGCTTAATGCCCAAGAAAAATAGCTTAATATACTGTACATACACAAATTACAGCACAATGCCTGAGAACTACAGCTTAGCACCCAGTAACCAGCAGCTCTGAAGAAGATTCTTACAGCAGTCATGCGCATGTGTACACAAATAATAAAATAAACCATAGAGCAAATGCCCAAAAACATGAGCTTAACATAAAGGACTGTTGAATTAAAACTACATTTATTTTGCCGTTTTCAGTTTTCTGAATATGTCGCTCCTTAATATCAGTATTGACTAAAGGTTCATATGACTCAGGCCATAATCACAACCAAATGCACATATCATCTGAGGGAGCTTCATCACATACACACGAACATCCAACAAATGCTCTCCTCATGGGTGAAAAGGGTGTGAGGGTCCCCTTTGACCCAGTTTGGCAGAAGGCCTGCCTTCCTCACTGCCTTGTCCCAGAGGGGAAGCACTGGAGAGTGAAATGAAATACAAGCCCTGAATGCCACACTGCTTTGAAGCAGGAGACAGCTGGAGGGTAGCCGCTAGGTGGAATGGTCAGACAATGAATCTCAACTTCTGGTGCTGCCTCGCTCCTGTACTGGCTTTGGTTCAACAACTTGTTGTGTGTTTTTTTGTAAGTGGTACATTATTTTAATAAGGAAAGTTTATGTCCCAGAGTTAAACCATTTTCAAACTTCTGATGTTATTCCATTCGAGCAGTTAATTTCTTATGGACTTAGGGACCATATCTGCTGTGGTCTGTTCTTTCTTGTGCATTGTCCTGAGATCTGACTTGAACAATATGCTTGTATACAGTGATCCAGAAGAAAACCTGCTCTCCCATAATCCTGCACTGGAATTGGAATATGCTCAGGCACATTTATTATCATGCATTCCCATACTGTTTTACTCCGTGAGAGCAGGAAACAATTGCAGGTGTTTCCACTGAGATGTTCCCTCTGGGTTTACACCCCGCCTCTCTCTCTCTCTCTCTCTCTCTCTCTCTCTTTCTCTGTCTCTCTGTCTCTGTCTCTGTCTCTCTGTCTCTCTGTCTCTGTCTCTCTCTGTCTCTGTCTCTCT
>JBBIGC010000036.1:12491020-12508473 GCA_037576955.1 Lepidarchus adonis
GTTAGTGCTTTATAGGTTAATAGTAGAATTTTATACTCAACGCGAAATCTGATCGGGAGCCAGTGTAGATTAGATAAATTTTCTGGTTCTAGTAAGAATGTGTGTGTTGACTCCACATGCCTGTATGACCTCCCTACAATGCCTGGACATGCTCCTGATGAGGTGGCAGATGGTCTCTTGAGGGATCTCCTCCAAGACCTGGACTAAAGCATTCGCCAATTCCTGGACAGTCTGTGGTGCAATGTGGAGTTGGTGGATGGAGCGAGACATGATGTCCCAGATGTGCTCAATTGGATTCAGGTCTGGGGAAAGGCTCCACATCCTACAGCATAGAGTATTAATACAAACCCCATGTCCAGAAATGCTGAGGTAATTTGTAAAAAGCGATAAAAACAAAAACTTAACTCTATAAAACAATTTTAACTGAAAAAACTGCAAAAAAATATTTCTAATGTTTTAACTGTAATTTATAAACCTTTGAGTTTGACCCCCCAAAAACAGTTGGGACAGAGCAAAACAAGAGTGTGAAGATTAAAGAATATTCAGGTTTTGCCATTTATAACATTTCACAATATAAAGTCCTGGCCAGAGGTTTTGAGAACGAAACTAATATTGACTTTCATAAAGTTTGCTGCTCCAGTTTTTATTATGCCAATTTGCATATACTCCAGAATGTTATGAAGAGTGATCAGATGAAAACGAACGTATGTCTTGTCCACACGAGCATCTGAATCAAGCGTTTTTCTGACGTTCGTAATGTCAGGTGAGCACAGATTGAATGGCAACAGTGTTTCTGCACGTTGGAGTGAATCAGTCCGTCCACACCGGCTTTGAGAACTGAGGTTTGTTCGGTTGCACGTTCGCATGGCATCAAAAAATTAGCATGTTGTGTTCATTTGGCGTCAAATTCTAAAATGGTCTACATTGCGTTAATTTAACATTTTGAAAGACTGAATATATCCCATGATTCAGATGAACGCGCTAACAGCAGTGAGGTTTTCTCTGCCTACATTACATTACATTACTACTACATTACCTACATAAGGATGTGAAGGTTCAGCTCTAATGAAATTAGAAACATTCTATACTGTGTCAAATCTTCCATATATGGTGACGTTATATATTTGTAACGAATATATGTGTATATATATATATATATATATTCATATATATATATATATATATATATATATATATATATATAAAAAACATTACATTTCAGCCACAAAAGGATCTGCTGAGATCATTTCAGGAATCAGTCATGTTGAATCAGTCATGTTGAGTTAGAATAGCAGGCTGGATGCTATAAAAGGAGGGTGATGCTTGAAATCATTGTTCTTCCCCTGTTAACCATGGTTACCTGCAAAGAAACAGTGCAGTGCAGTCATCATTGCATGGCATAAAAAGGGCTTCACAGGTTGGATACTGCTGCTACTAAGCTTGCCCCTTAATCAACCAATTATCAGATCATCAAGAAATTCAAGGAGCGAGGTCCAATTGTTGTGGCGAAGGTTTCAGGGCACAAGAAAGTCCAGCAAGTGCCAGGGCAATCTCCCAAAGGTGATCAAGTTGTGGGGTCGGGGTGCCACCAGTGCAGTTGTTGCTCAGGAATGGCAGCAGGCAGGTCTGAGTGTATCTGCACATGCAGTGAGGTGAAGACTTTTGGAGGATGGCCTGGTGTCAAGAAGGGTAGCATTGAAGCCACTTCCCTCCAAGAAAAACATGAAGGACAGGCAGATATTCTGCAAATAAAGTACAGAGATTGGAGCTCAAGACTGGTGTGAAGTCATTTTCTCTGAAGAAGCCATTTTCAGACTGTTTGGGGTATCTGAAAAAATGATTGTCTGGAGAAGAAAAGGTGAGCACTACCATCAGTCCTGTCTCATTCCAACAGAAAAGCACCTGAGACCATGTGTGGGGCTGTTTCTTATCCAAGGGAGTGGGCTCACTCACCATTTTACTTAAGAACACAGTCATGAATAAAGAATGCTACCAAAACATCCTCCGACAGCAACTTCTTCCAACCGTTCAACAACAGTTTGGTAAAAAACGATGCCTTTTCCAGCATGATGGAGCACCATGCCATAAGGCCAAAGTGAGAAATAAGTGGCTTGGGGAACAAAACATTGAACTTTTGGGTCCATGGCCAGAAAACTCACCAAACCTTAATTCCATTGAGAACTTGTGGTCAATCCTCAAGAGGCAGATGGCCAAACAAAAACCCACAAATTCTGACAAAATCCAAGCATTGATTATGAAAGAATATGTTGCCATCAGTCAGGATATGGCCCAGAAGTTGATTGACAGCATGCCAGGGCGAATTGGAGAGATCTTGAAAAAGAAATGACAACACTGCAAATATTGACTCTTTGCATAAACTTGATTTAATTGTCAATAAAAGCCTTTGAAACTTATGAAATGCTTGTAATTACACTTCAATCCACCACAGAAACAACTGACAAAAAGATCTAAAAACACTAAAGCAGCAAACTTTGAGAAAACCAGTATTTGTGCCATTCTCAAAACTTTTGGCCAAGACTGTACAGGTGAGCTGGCAACAGGTGCCGAGATCAAGACCGGGCACAAAGGGAGCATCGACCAAAGGCTCAGTCTCTGTAAGCAAAGATAACTTGTATTTCGCCACTTTGTGCCAAACTTCATGAGAGAATATTCAGTCAGGTCAAAAAGAAAATTTGACTGAGGTCCTTCATCATCTACAGTGCATAATATTATGAAAAGATTCAGGGAATCCAGAGATTCCTGGGGGAAGGACAAGCTGCGTGTCCTTCAAGCCTCTCAGAAGATGTTACACGAGAAACTGTAGTGCTACTGTGATAAACAGAACCACATGGGCTTGGACTGACTTTAGAACCCTTGCTACTTAACTCAGTCCACTCCTGCATCAAGAGATGCAACCTGAAACTTCATTGCAGAAAGAGAAAGTCCATACATCAGTTAGTATATTCAGAAACACATCTGACTTCTCTGGACCCAAGCTCATCTCAGATCAACTGAAAGACTGTGGAATTGTGTGTTGTGGTAAGATGAGTCAATATTTCAGCTTGTTTTCATTAAAAATGGAGGTTCTCCATGAAAAGGTGAAATCAATCATCCTGACTGTTAGCAGGAAAGGTGCTAGGCCCAATATCTGTCAAGGTATGTGGTGGCATTTGTGACCTGAGCATGTGTGAAGGTCCCATTTACGTAAACTGGGATTTTAGAGAGACACATGCTGTCATCAAAGTGATGTCTTTTCCCAAGAAACCCATAGTTATTTCAACAAGATGATATCAGGCCTCATTCTGCACATGCTGAAACAACATGCCTTTGTACATGTGCTTGCTGCTAGTCCAGATCTGGCTCCCTTTGAAAATGTATGGCACATCATGAAGAGAAGAAACAGACAATGACAAACGCAGACTGTTGAGCAGCCGAATTCCTGTATCAAGCAAGATTGGGAAAAATTTGTCTCTTCACTACTCAAACAATTAAACAGTGTCATTTTAAAAAGGAAATACGATGTGTAACACCATGGAAAAACATTGATTAAAATGTATTATTTTACTGTTACTTTTTTATTATTATATTACTGTAACATGCATCACAGTATATAGTTTTACTGAGGTTTATTATAAGTTGGAATGGGCAAAAAAAGCAAGCATCACCACTTTTAGTAAAACACTTTATTAAAACAATGAATTTCATTTTGTGCATACTGCACTGGGCCAAGGCCTAATTATGCTCTTTATCACAAGCGCTTGGTCGAAATGCTGACAATGTTTCCGATATGCTCAAAAAATGTAAATTCGATTAGACTGAATGTATATCAATGATAATAAACACCGTCACATTGCCGATTCCTAATCCTACAGCAGGGGTTTTAGAAGACAGTCCAAGCACAGGAGGTGGGATACTTGTTACCAGTGCACCTGCTCAGAACAGCTCCTTTTTTTGCATGCCATGCAGATGCTGAACACATTATAATCTGCATGAAGTCCTCAGACATACCTAGAGCCCAGCCTGTGGCAGAGGCTCCATGTAAGCTTGTTTTGGAATTCCAAACACAAGACGAAAAAAAAGAATATCGGCTTGAAATAACGAGGTGTGTTATGACATCTTCCGCATTTTTCTTGGCTGAGGAACAGTTGGTGATTTAATTGGTCATGTGATTACTATTCAGCCTTGGTCTATGGTAGTCATTTTGAAAATGAACTGAATGTAATGGTACTATGTACCACATGATGCCTCAAAAGCAGAACGTTATTTTTCTTTAAATGTGTTCTTAGAAATAAATGCTCACAGATTAGACCAAGCCCTTGGCTAAGATGGAACAACATTAGAAGAGACAGCAGTCTCTCGCAGTGATCACTCATTTAGATTAAAAGGGTGGTTATGAACAAACTCTGATGTAGCTATTAACGTCAAAAACACGTTACCTTCGCTTTTATTATCCACCTTGTGGTGAAGGCTGGGGGCGGGCTGTGCCGCGCCGAGGCAGGAAATGAAGCAGAGGCTCAAGAAGACACTCAAACTATATGCAAATAGCAGCATTTTTATTCAGACACAGTAAAGAATGGAAATACAATATGAATTTCTTTTTTTATGAGCGTAGGAGCCCATTACAGAGTACCGCATTCCTTGCTTTTCGGTTTCTCTTCTTTTGCCGTGGGATGGCCATTCTCTCCGAGACAGCAGACAGCACCTTTGGCCCAGGTGATGGTCATGGTGGTGCTCTATGGGACAACGAGCAACATTGCTAATTCAAGCACTGACAAAATGGGTCAAGGTGTGGTGGCACCCATTTGTGTTTGTAATAACAAGACGTCACCCTAGAGTTGATTATGGAGGCCATATTTAAGTTTCCCCCTACAGTCAGGAGAGACTTGTATTGTGGAGTTGGGTCAGAAGGCGTGTGCTGGGATGGTTTGTTGTAATCATGGCAGCTCTTTCTCGAACCTCAGATGACACTTTGATGGCACTCCATAATCCCACTGCTCCCAGTGGCTCCAGGACATCAACCAATAGCAATGAGTCATGTCAGGAAAGGGGACCAAGAGGGGGTGTTGGAGGACTGCAAAAACCTGAGAAGAAATCTGGAGCCAGACCATGGAATAAACCCACTGGTGGATGTTCATGGATGAATTTCCAGCCATATGCATCATGATTGATTCCCTTGACTTGTAGCATGGAAGAGGATCAGAGGAAGGCAAATCTGGACAAGACTGCCAGTATGTATTAGAAGCTCCAGTCCACATTCTTAGCTGACTTGTAGCCTTTTGTGGAGGAGGTGGTGGTCTTTGCTCTTCGGTGTATCTATAGGTCCTAGGGGAATGCAGCCTTGCATCCTGGTCTAGCAGTTCAAAGATGTTATGGGGCAAGTCTTGGGAGACATGGGGCACCTTGGATTCTTTCAGCAGATCTGGGAATGGGCTGGAGGGGGGTTTTGACCAGCGAATTGATCTTTGTATCTGTTATTCACAAGCAAGCACATCTGAAACCAAACAAACAAAACACTTGTCTAGTTTATTGTTGCTCATGCCTACAACCTATGTGTATCGGCCACATTTCAATAAGGAAAAGCTACTCAAGAAGTGATCACAAAGTAATTAAACTCCATGACTTCATCTGGGCCTAATTGCATGGTCTTTAACTAACTTACTAGTCTATCTTTTTCAATTAATGTATTAAACAATATTATATTGAGTAAAACATTTTTTTGTTTGAAAACTGCACCATCTCTTGTGTTGCTCTCTCATTTTTGAATGGTGACCCTTGTGGACAACCTTGAGATTCAAAGCCATTACCATGTGCTTTACAAATAAAAGAATAGGAGTCTTCCATCCTTATAGAGGGGGTCTTCAACTTATGACAATCCGTGGTTACGGCGCTGCCCCGAACCCCGTTTTATTTGTTTTTTGCTGTAAAAAGTGAAAGTGAAAGTACATTTAATAAAAAGCTCAGAAAAATGCAATACAGAGCCTCAGGTGGGTGAATGACTCCCTCTGGTGGACTGACAGAGGAACGGCCCCAGGGCATTACACATGTAGATGCTTATGTAAGGGGTTTCAACTTATGTCTAAATTTGTCTTAAGACACAAAATAAGAAACGGAATTCCGTCATAAGTCGACTCCAAGACTCCATTAAATATGCCAGTGGAAAACATAGTCATGTTTGCACAACAACTCATTTTAACAACACTACATGGAAAGGAAAAAGCTGAGACTTTTGTCTGATTCTATGGCATATTTTGTGAAACCCAAAGCAGAAACAGTAAATGCCTCAAAATAATGGAAATAAAAGATTTAATATTTTACGTACTGTAAAAAATCAACTAATTCCTTTTTCCATCAAGACTAATATTTTCATGTGTTCTCTTGAACTCTTGGCTCTGGGTGGCTTTAGGGATCACCAGGGATCAAACTCTCAATCTCCTCATGACAGTTGCACCACTTGGGAGCCCCTCCAGTTGATGGTGTATCAGGGAACTAGACGGTTCCTAACTGGCAGTCAACTCGCGTTCTGCACTAGGCCACTCTTCTTGCTAAATCCTTGTCACAATCCCTGCACCACCCTGTAAACACTTCCACCACTATTTTAAAGTGTCTCCTAACCAGCTACACCTGCCTTTCCAACAAGGAAGAGAAAGGAAATGAAATGAAATGATAGTTATGGATGGTACATCTGCAATGCCGGCTACCGTCACAACAGCTATTCCATCATGTTAATCTGCACGGATTCAATTAATGGGTCTTAGTCAGTGGTGGAAATACATTCTAGCTGTGGCTTTCTATAGAAGCATCTGGTATTTAGAGTCTCTTTAGTGGTTCCGAAGGAAATAAGTAATGAAAGAGCATGGTTGTGAAATTGCGCTTTTGTCATAACAGCATCACTGCAGTGCAAATCAACTAGACACTGCAGTGGGGCTCAGATGTTGTGTAAAAGAAAGGAAAGGGTGAAGCACACTTATGCAGTGGATCGCATCTGTGGAAGAAAACTACTTATAGCCACTTAACCCAGTAGCCTAACACACACATACACACTTGCGCACAAACACATTGGCACTGATGAGAACATAGTGTGGCATCCAAAGAGAGAGGTATTCAGCTCTGGGAAGCAAAACAGCTTAGCCCTCTGCATTATGACTTTTAAGTAAAACCAGAGCATTCTTCGCAAAACTGTATTTTGCAATGAGGTGCTGTTAAAAAATCTACCCCAGTCCAAACACTTACTACAGTCAAATCCCTTTAGCTCACCCCCCGCTATCTTGCCAACCCTGTCTATTGCCTTGAAAGGCTGCAGGACAGATTTACTTCCATGTATTTACCCAATACGATAGCTCGGCAACCTTGCCTCTTGCCAAATTTAGAGCCTGGACCAATAGAAAACTAACGAACATTTACTTTATACGGAAACTAAGTTTCTTTTTTAAAATGTCATTTTTTGAGTGGATTATAGTTGAACTATGAACATATTAGTCTAGAATGGTTGGAGCCACACTTCCACTTTTACACTTTCCCCAAGAAAGCTGGACAATTTTGCAAAGGGGCGCAGAAGGACCTTACCCTTCTCCCCACATTGCTCGCTAGCAGCTCAACACAGCCAACAGTGAGTTAATCTAAAAACAGAGTTTAACATTATTGATTACATCTGTAAATATTTCTATAAAATATTTGACACATGTATATATAGCATTGTGACGAATTTCAACTTTTTAAATTTGTCAAGGAAAAAGAAGGACACTTCACACAAGGGTTCAGTGCACAAATACAGGATGAAGCCTGTTGCTGGTTTATTACCAGCTCTGAAAAGTTCTTAGTTCACACTAAGCACTCAAACCCCAGTGTGTCTGCGTGATGGGGGACTGGAGCTCTAGTTATTGCCCATCTTACCAAACACAATTAACCAAACAACAGGCCTCCATCACTCAGCTGCACAGGATACTGGAACATTCATCAATAAAAATAACTTCCAGCAATATTTTCTGTAACCATTAAATAACATGAACAATTGAACCATGATGCACCTGAGAACAATAGCCAATGACACTCTTCGTTACTATTTTTACATAAAGCATATTGTATAGAACTCGAGAGAACCAAGTCCACTACAAAGTACTGACTCGACACAAGGGTTGAATGCAAATTGGACAACGTCCAACATCCCTTATTCACCAAGCCTTTACAAAAGCTAAAAGGAACCATGCGCCCTCTTGCTTTTAGAGGAGCACAAACACAACCCTGGTCAAGCTTGTCTGCTCAGTGAATCCGGCCCACCATTTCAGACTGGCTCTGCTTCACGTTGATGGTGGACACGGCTCCACTGAGCAGACAAGCTTAACTGTACACAAACACATACACAACACAACATGTATGACCCCAGAACAATCTTCCCCGCTAAACATAAACATTTAAACCCAATAATCCATGAACCCCAACACAAACAAACCCCCCCATGATGCTCCGCGTGCCCACAGCACGGAGGCAGCCAATGAGGGCTTAGCCCCATTCCCCACAGTCACTACAAAATTTATTTTAAATATAGTTCATTTTTTCATTCCACCAGTAGAATCATAGTGAGACTGTTATATGGAATACTAAAGGCCTGGTGTCCAGCACAGCATGGTAGCTCCTCTTCTCAAACCCTCACTAAACCTGGTTGAACTGGGAAATCAATAAAATTGTCCAGAACATTGGCCCTACAGGACTGGAGTTGGGGCAGAGAGCAACCTGTTTAATTCTGTTTAATGAGATGGCACAAGTGTTATACATAGGCTTCATAGTGGAAAAATACAAAAAAGAAAGTGGAATACAGCTAGTGTAGCTTTATATGAGGATAAATAATGAAAACAAGGCTCTTTTATTAGTCTCCCAGTTGGGAGGCATGGGCCAAGACCTGCCTTGCTGTTTGTGTGTGTATCTATGTTCTGGACATAGAGAAATGGAAGGATTGGAGCTAGATACAGTATATCTGTAGTAGTAAAAACGAATGAAAGAGAGAGAGAGGGAGGGAGAAAGGACGAAAAAATATAGTGGAGTGAATGCATGACACTGAAAAAAATCTGTTATGTCTGTGCTTGTGCATTGCAAGCTCTGTCAAGTGTGTGAGCGTGTCTAGCAATGTTCGTAGTGAAAGGCCTGAATATAAAGGAGCTTTTGGAAAAACATCAGAATGAAGTCTAGCAGATAAGCTGAGGTGATGGACACCCCCATGCATCAATGTGACCAACGCTGTGGCAAAAAAAGGTCAGTGTCAGTTTACCTTGTTGTACAGTCAAGTTTTTACATAAGGGTCTGTTTTTTTCTTGTGACACCAACAACACATGCTGGAGAAGAAAGTTCTGGAGGTGCAGTTTGAGTTTTCACAATGTAAAACGCAGTTTAGGTCTTTTTCTCACCAGGCATTAACATGCAAATTTGTCGATCCAATCGAGTGGACAACTACTCACATTCACACCATTACACTATGCCTCAAATCGCCTCAAACAGCCATTTTGTGATCTCATGTCTGGAGTATATATTAAATAAGCATGTGCATCATTTCCTTTGGCAGAGACCAAGTGCTGGTCATTAAAAGAAAAAGAGAGTTGAAGTCTGCATCTGAATAGTTGGAAATAATGTCCTTTACCTTCCATCTGGTAAAGTGGATCCACATGCTGATCAGATCAGGCGAAATCAGGGTGAGCAGATCGGAAAGGAGGTTTCATTCAGCTACTTAGATGTAGCTTTGTGCTGCTCCAGGAAAATGATGAGTATAATGTGTGCTAATGAGTACCAAAGAAAGGCCAATTATGCTTAATTTAATATTTTTTTCAATTTAATTGCTAATTATAATTGGACTGGTTTCTGCAGTTGCAGGAGTCGTGGAGAAACGTTACCAGCAAAGTACGTCAGTGTATTCGTTCGCATACACACAGCTAGAAGAATGTCACCACATTCAGCCACCTCCAGATGTGCTCTGAAAGATCTTAGGTGCATTCACACCTGCGTCTTAATCAGATTATCAGGATTTATGTTAATGCCAGGTGTGAACATGGCCATATTCCATTTCTTGTTAGCTACATTAGCCTCGTAACCAGTGCTAAGCTGAAGACAAGGCTACATTCTGGATTCTGGTCTCCCTCTCACAACACAGAACATCACAATAATACAATATTACCTGCTGCTTCATCACTAACCTCAATGTGCAATATACTCACTAACAGCCTGGACATAAGCGCAATACCTCTGCTTCTAGCCTTATTATTACTTATTCTATTTCTCTTATTTTATTGTATTCATTAAAATAACAGTTTCTAGCACAGTTTTTCATTTTTATTTCACCCTAGTTTTACCTGTACCTTTATATTTTTATCCTATTATGTATGTTATTTTATGTCAATGTCTCCATGTGCAATCGCATAAGCAATTTCCTCAGAGACAATATAGTTTTTCTGATTCTGATTCTGATATATACTGATCCCCATAAGGTCCCATTCTGAAATATTTACAAAACCTAAAATAATGGAAAACTGAATTTCCCCCTTTTTAAATAGAATTTGATATGTATTATTTTATTGTATATATTGTATTGTATGATATACAGTGTATAATTTCTATACATTATTTAAAATCATAGGTCCCTGAAAAATGTATATGTAAGAGTAGTTTACAGGCAGTGAGTGTTTTTATTATTTTAATTTTCAGATCATTAATATTAGAATCAACACAAATAATATTAATACAGTGAACAGTACATGTCATTCCATTTCTAGAATTCTCCAGAATTATCTGTAGGAACCATCAAATCCCTGGTTTGGGCTCAATTATCGGTTAAATCGAGTGCTGCTGCTGAGAGTTTCACACACACATGCGATGGCTGGAGACAATGAGGGGGAGTAACCTGCAGTGTCCTAACAGCTCCCGACATATATCAACTACTTTTTACACACATATTTAGATTTCTTTTACTGCTTTTATGTTTGTTTGCATTTATTCTAACAATAATTTGTGTTTTTACTGCAGAAAGACACTCATAGCTGAAACTGACTGTTGTACAGAACTGTATATAAGAAAATACAATTCATTACATTTTTTGACAATGATCTCCTTCACATTTAAACACTGGTATTTACAGTTCAGTTACATTTCAACATTCATTCATTGCCCACTCATTTAAGAGACACAATACAGCACTTGAAATCATGTACATAAATCAGGTACAGTAGTTCTATAGAATATGGAGAGGGTGATAAATGGCCACATATAAACTGATTATATATTTATATGCACTAAAACTGACATGAAAGGGACGAGGTGGGAAAAAATGGAATTTCAACCCTGAATCTAGGCTTTTGCTCAGTCCAGTGTAAAGGTGCATATATATCAGTGATGCCTATTAATGCAGAAGCAACACAGCAGTACAAAAATTTACAATACAATGTAATGTTATTTCTAAATGTGCTTTTGCTCTAGATGGGAACTGACCAGAAACAATTATGTGTTGTGCATTCGCTTTTATACCCAGTCCAACACAAGAGAACCTTGACATACAATACTTTGAATGCCGGTATGAGTAAATGATGAAAAACATTTATCAGTGGCGGTGTAGCTCGGGAGGATGGGAATAGTAAGGCCCTTGTTTTTTTCTCTGGCTCCAGTCAAGCGACTGGGATTTAACACCCTCCCGTAACCATCACAGTCCACTGCGCGGCTGACAGACTGCACTCACTAGAACCACTGGACTATTTAATGGACATATCAGGTGTCCTCGCAGGTATAAAGGCTATTAAACAATACAGAAGGAACTCGAGTGACGCGCTGGGAGAACATAAGCCTCGAAGGGCAACCGCCTTCAGACGAGAATTCAGTATAGACTATCCATTATGGAAGGTCTGTCTGGGATTCAGATTACTCAGGCTATGCCTGTCTAGAACCACATCATGGAACAGAAGATTGGCTCTCAATGGATAAAGAGATTAAATAGCAAATAAATCTAAAAGTATCTGTGTTTCTCAACACCCTTTTAGAACTGTGTATCGTGTTAATGTGATTATCAGGCAGATGTTGGTGGTACAGTCTTTAAACTCATGTTCATGCTGTTCAAATATTCTCCTTTCTACTACTACTAATATAATAAATAATAATAATAAAACTAATAATAATAATGATAATAATACTGATGATTTTAAAATAAAAAATAAAAATAAAAGTCATACCCAAAGTCACTTTACAGAGTAAAAAAAAAACAAAAACCCACTTATAAGTGTTCCTCAGTCTTGTGTTCTGTTTTGTCACGTCTTGCCTTGTCCTGCCTTCTCTCTCCACCTGTACTTCCTCCTTTTGTCCAGGTGTTCCTTGTTTATTGCGTGTATTTATACCCCTTTGTTTCAGTCATTCCTGGTCAGTTATCTGTCATATGTCTGTTATTAATTACTGTGAATGATCTGTGTGTGAGAATCCCATAATTATTGTGTGTTTGGACTTTCATTTTTAAACTGTGTTCAATTAAACGTGGTCTGTTGCGCTTGCACTTGCTTCCAACCCGCACACAATACTTAAAACAAAGAATAGCAAAAGTCACAATTTGGCATTTAGGACATTGGAACAGAGCGTGGATTATTTGGTGACGGTGGTATCTCTGTGCTTCTCTCTCCTGCATTTATTTTGTAGTGAATGGATGACACTTACCAGCTACTGGTCAATCTGAGTAAACACCCCACCCCACATACGTTTATGCAATATAGAGAAAATTTAATGGGCTGAGAGAATGTATTATTTTGTATGGAGCACAGTATAGACACAAACTAAAACTAACGTGATGCACCGTGTAGTGTTAGTACGATGCTAACGCAACTTGCCAAGTGACAAAGGGGCACAGAAATAAAGCTCTGAAGCTGAAGCAGCAATTTCTTTGAGCTTCTGATCATGGTCACAAAGCAAGTATGGGAAAGGTAATAAAAGCACTGCTGTTACTTATGTAAGTTAATAACGCACCCCATGTTTCTGTGTTATATTGCTACGTAATTGTCGTGCGATATATCGATTGTCGCAAAATTGCGGTATCACAATATTATCGTTATCGTGGACCACATATCGCATATTGTATCGTATCGTGAGATTAAGGTCAGTCTGACAAAGTACACGCAACAGAACCAGGAAAATGTGACACTGGAGAATGTTACAGGAAGAGAATGTCCACAGCTTTCAGGTGAAGTGACTCTCAAAGTTCATAAAAGCCCAGATAAGCCACAACACCGTCAGAGTCGGTGCCAGACTAGCCAGAGGGATACAGGCCAGCACAGACGAGCGTAATCCAATCTGGTTGAACAGAGTAACGGCAACATACATCCACCTGGTCTAAAACAGAGAAATGAATCCAATAGATACAATAGACAACACTGAAAAAACAAGCACCAAACAAACAGCAGATAAAAACCTGTGAGTTGCTGAAGCCTTATTTTGTCACCGGTCATCTCATTTTTATTACCAACTCAGTGACGTCCTCTTGAAAGCCGGTATCCAGCACAGCTTGTTAGCTTCAAACACACTCGCTCAGCCAGGTGAATTGAACCAGGTGTGTCTGAGCAGCGAAATCACACTGGAACTCGGCGCCCATGTTCTAAAGCTAAAGAATAGTCTGGTTTAACACTTGGGCTGCTGGGGGATTTGTCATGACCACTTTTGCGAAGACGTTTGGCTGCCCTGAACGGGAAGTGGAAGGCGGCCTGCTGGCCATCATGAGGCGGAGAATAGCATGGTGACCAGTGTTTGGGTTGGCATGTGTTGCTGATCGGGACCCCCACAGGCAAAGCTTTGGTGGTGGTGAAGTCCAGCATGCAGATGAAGGCCATCTTGCCTGTTTCTCACGCTTGTGTTAGTAAACCTACACGGCTCCATGCAGCTTTCCTGAGCACCTGAATGAAAAGGTTAATATAACAGAGCACTGTATTCACTCCATTGTTAAAGAAGTCAACTTCACTTAGAGACGTTGTATGGAGAGAAGCTTTGTCATTCAAAGCGTTTTTAGTTCACCATGAATGAAGCTGTATACAACCTCTTAGGTTGTAGCTTTCCGCAGTTCTGTCTTTCTTGCAACCCGAAAGCTGATGTAGGTAGTTTCTCTGTCATTGTGCCTGCAAGCTTCACCTAAAGTTTGCTTAGTTTTGTAGAAGATGCATGGTGGGTAGACAGGATCTTCACTGTAAAGAGAATTTCAAGAAATAAATGTTTCTGAAATCAATTGTCATACACAGAGCGATATATTTTACACACACAAATATATAGAAAAGAATTATTAACAGATAAAACACTGAAAAACCAAGCAGAACATACGGATATGTTAAAACAAAATGGCTGCAAAAATGGCATGATAGATAACACAGCAAAAGGTACAATAGTGGAAACTCCAACATTCCTTTAAAGGTCAGTTGCCTATAGAGGTCGACTAGGCCACGGAAGTCATGTGATATTAGAACAGTCACAGAATGAGATTAAATCTTGAAAAAAGGGTTGCGGAATTGCAGAAGGATAAAACCTTCCGAGTGTCACTAAGATTCATGGCCTGAGACATGCATCCAGATGCTCTGATAAATACCCTCCCCTACATGCCCCCACCCCTGCCCCACTCCTTCAAAGCACACTCGCATTCTGCAGTCTGATTGACATGCTATGTATACTGCCAGCCTAGTGATGAGAAAGTAAATGGCTTATTTGTCTCTCAGGTCGGAGGTGCGGGCCAAGACCTGTCTATCTGTACGAGATCTTCAAAGGAATCCTCACTGTGTGTGTGTATATGTGTGTGTGTGCGTTTACTGTATGTTTGTGGACAAAAGAAGAAGGCAAGAATTAGAGAGCAGATCATTTGTATGGATGTCTTTACTTCACAGAGATGGAAAGAGAGAGAGAGCGAGCGAGAGAGTGTCAGTGAGTGGAAGGATGATAAAAAAAAGATCTGTTTATGTCTGAGACGCTGTACTATGACTCTGTTGCCTGTGCTGTTTGCATGTTTGGCTTTGGTTGAAAGGAAAGGCCTAAACATATGAAGAATTATTGATGCAATACTTCTAATAGCCTTAATATGTGATAACGCATATGTTGGTTTGCTGTTTCTTCTGGAATAGTGCCACTAATTGGAAGTAATTCAAAGCAAAATGTAAAAGTAAAATACCACAAGTGATATTTACAAGTTCCAATTAAATTAAAATCACAGTTAAACACAGTAATTTTTTTATTTTATTAAAAATTTTGAAAAATAAAATAGAGTAAAATAATCGTTCAACAGTTTAACCTAAAGATGTAACACAAAGCTTAAAGGGCTCAGAATGAAAAAATCTTACTTTATTATGCTTAATGTAGTATGTAATGACCATGAAAGTTTCCAAATGTCAAATTATAACAGGTATGTTTGACCAAGTGGTACAAACACTCGAAATCAATGTGTTCTGCTTTTTTCAGTGACCCAGCACACAACACATGTATGAACAGGACAGTGTAGCAGGACAGTCCCAAGGGTCAAGGTTACCTCAGGTGGTACCTGGGTTGGGATTTGAAGCTGCAACCTTTTGATCCCTAGGGCAAGGTACTAACCACTGGGCCACTACCGCCCAGTTTCCCGCTTTCTAATTAATACATACTGCACTGATTCCTATAGGTCATGCACAGTGGGTTATGGTTACCAGGCAACATAGTAATAAATTATTATTCCTTAAATTACTTTTGATTGTTTTTTATAATCATGAAAAAAAATTAATTAACATAGAATTCATTTGACGTGTGTGGTCCTACATGTGCAGACCTGCCAACCCTCCAGTGTTTCTGGGTTTCTCCCATATTGTAACTTTTGATTCAATAACAACCAAAAGAATATAGCTTCAGCAACAAACTGGTCAAATCTGCCCCCAACACACCCCCTGAGCCCCCCCAACATGTCTGCAAATGAAAACTCCCCACAGCTGTTGACAACTTAAACCATGGCTGGTGCTGGAAATCTCCCTTGTTTTCATATTTTCATTTTCATTTATACTTTTCAGATTTCCATACTGAGTATTTTCCCTTGGGGACAAAAGGGAAAAAAGATGAAACAGGAAATATTAAAACAAGAAAATAAGCAGAAAAGAAAATGTGCCCTGGGTGGCATGTTCCTCCCCGCTAGTGCCCCCTGTGGTAGGGTAGACACAAAACTGCTAAGCTAAATATATGGAATATGTGAAACAAGTTGGCCTCTAGGAGCTGCAATTTTCATCCTCTGCTATTGAACAAAGCCCCCATGACAAACGAAACCAACAAGCAAACAACCAAAACCCTCAACACTGAATGAAATCAATTGAAATCACATTGATAAAAGAAATTCTCCTGCCGTCTTTGTCTGTCATGACTAAACGAAACCCTGGAAGGAGCCAGAAAATCTCAGTTATTTTCAAACTACACTGTTGACAGATATGGTATATTGAGCGTTGTACAAGTTTGAACTTCCCTCAGCCAATCAGAGTCATAGGAACAAATACTTTAAAAATCACTGATTTCCAGGCTTGTAACTGCCTCAGCATTTCCATGGCCACATTTGTTTCCAGCACATTTCCTGAAGCACCATCAGCCTAACGCAAGGAAACAGAGGGGAATTGTTGGTTATATTCAGAATGCTGATGCTTGTTGTATTGATCATCCATGTGGCTGATGTTATGCAAAAATATACTTTTATGCTGTTTTCGAGTGCTGAAGCCTGCTCACCTACACTTAGACTGTACTAAGCAGCAGGCTTGGTGCTGCAGAAACCCAGCTAAAGAGGGAATGAAGTTGAGCAGGCCCGTTACGGCAGCCCCCCGTTGAGTTGCCCAGCTTTGTAGCTGGGGGGATCATGGCTGTTGTTTTCTCTTTTTTTCCTGACAGCAATTTCCCATGGTAACTCCTGTGAAAAAGCAAGGGAGGTTCTGAGGAAAAAATAAAAAAGAGCGATGTGCGGGGGAATGGGGATGTCCGTCGGCTTGTCGAAAAAGGCGGAGATGTTTGTTATGTTCAATAAGACCAACATTCCTTTGCTCGGTGGTTAACGGTATTGTATCAAAAACCTGTGGTGTAGCTAGGGTCCTACGGGCCACCCATACCAAAATTACGCCTCTCAGTGTAAAAGGAATAAAAGACGAAGGTAGGGCCGAATACGCTGAGTAGTGGCGGCTGAATACTGAGTACAGTTTGCTACATGTCTTCAATAAGGTATTTGCTACAACTCTTATTGTTGTAATTTTCAATTTATTCTCAATCTTCCTGGTTTCTTCAATCCGTTCTTCAGTTAAACAGCTATGACATTAAAACCACCTGCCCGATGTTGAGTAGATCCCCCTTGTGCACCCAAAACAGCTCTGTCAAGTCAAGTCAAGTCAATTTTATTCATACAGCATGCAACATTTTACAACTGACATTGTCACAAAGCAACTTTACAGAGTTTATAGAATCCGGGTCCGAGCCCCAAATGAGCAAGC
>JBBIGC010000036.1:12508573-12521441 GCA_037576955.1 Lepidarchus adonis
CTCAGGCAGGGCACCTTACTTACTACTAGAGGGGAGGACATTTAACTACGCTAAAGAATATAGGTCCATACACTACACCTTTCTTACTGCAAACCTGGAGCACCTGGTGTTTTGAACATAGTCAGACTCAGTCATCTAGCCATCACAAAAAGTCCCTTATCAAAGTAGCCAAAAGTCAAAATAGCCAACCAAGTAATATAATAAAATATTAAAATAAATATAGAAATAATACAATTGTAAGACAAACAAAATTTTTTTTTGACACTAACAAATTTGAACATCACACAATAGGAACATGCAAAAGCCAATCACATTGTTGATATGTGTGTTTAGGATGCCCACCTCCAAAACACACATCATGTCCCCACCAATCACATTGGTGATATATGTTTGTTAGGTGAGCCCTTTAGTAGCGAGTGTTGTTAACCCTCTGTGTACGTAGATGCATCATGTTAGACATTCAAGAAGTGTTACATGTTTGTTTGATCAAAATGATTGGTGAGGGCAGTTCAGCAATCGCTAGATTTTGATGGGAACACTTACCCTTTGTACCCAAGCAATTCTGTGCCTTTGCCAGACTTCTTTACTGAAGGAAACATTCTATAAATGTGACATATACAGTTAAATATATGTTAATGTTTTTAGATTTCACAACCTTCTGTTTATTCATTTGTGGTGCTATTAGCTTAGCACAAAAGTGCTACTTGTCTTAGAGACCTTTGTCTGAGGGCCTAAATCTAATAGTGCTGCTTGTTTCTTGTCTCATTATGTTCTCCAGGTGTTCCTTGTTCTATGTGTGTACCCTTATGTCTTAGTACTCAGTGTCAGATATCTGTTGGAGTTACCTGCTATGCTACTAGTGTACATATGTATCTCTGTTGTTTAGATATTTAGCTCCTATTGGAAATACTGTAGTTTTGTCTTTGTGTTTGTGAACATTAAATCCTGTTAAAACTGTGCAACCTTGCACCTACGCCCAGCAACCCAAACCTTACAACTGCAAAAATTACATTTATTACATTCATAGTCTGGAGATAACTAAGCTGATGTGTCAACAGTTATGTCCTCCTTAAATGTTGCATTATGGGATGCAGTATATCATGTAGATATGAAGCGCTTTCTACATATTGGAACATTTCTCCAGAGTGAGACATTACTCGTGTTGGTCACATGCTGTGTACTACTTATAACTTCTGGGCATGATAAGTGTGTGATCTGGCAACTGCAAAAAATGATCCCACTCAGCACTTACCATGGTTACCTTTGATAGTGCAATTTGCCTGCATTGGCACAATCCGTTCCTCTGTGAACACTGAGGATTGATCTGTGGCACTTCTAGCCAATGACGGCCATTCTCCTGTCTAGCAGACTGGAGAGTGTTGCAAGTTCACATGAAGGCCCTGAAAGGATCAAGGCGTCTCCTGGCTTCTTTTGTGAGTGTGCTGAAATCAATACGAAGTAAATCACACCCATTGAGAAGGTGAAAAGTTTGGCGCGGACGCACTGTAAATTAGCAGCTTTACTACACCATGGAGGTCACTCAGTGGACAGTCGAGTGTTGCAAACCACATAATGTACAGAGGGCTACAATTTGTAGACGGACTGGACATGGCCTTTTAAAGTCTTAATAAATTCAAGGTCCACAATTCACGCCGCGCTAGTGATGGGTATAAAGACGTGGAGGCCTCTGAGCACTAATTTATGAGTGCACTTCACCGCTCAAGGAGAATGCAGGGTGAGATTATTTACCTGGACAGTCCAGGCCTTAAGGAGAGGGCCAAGCTCTGGGACATATATTTCAACATGAATGGGAAATCAAGTGCATTTACCTGCTGTAAGGTGACGTATTTTCGAGTAAAACTTCAATAAGGGTTTTTGAGTGAAATGTTTTGTTCATTGCACAGCTACTTTAGATGGATAAAATATTTAGAATGTGGACAGGAGTTTTTTGGGCAATATGTGGTTTCCGGTTCCACCCACCAGCATCACATCACATCACACCAAACCGCTAACAGGAGGAAAATGAAAAGCATGTGGTTCAGCTACTGCACCATCATTGGACAGCTTAACACACTTGGGGAAAACACCTACACTGGTGCTGCGTTATTAGGGGGGGTGGGGGTAGAGGACCATCTTACCCACCCAGAGAGTGCGAAGCTAACTGTATTCTTTGGGACCCCAGTTACTATTGCATCTCCAAGGATTAAAGTTGGATGGCTGCACTAGTGAAAGTGAAATTGAAAGTAAAGGGGCCTATTCGTTATTGTGAACACATTCAGTTACACACAAAGTGCACAATGACGAACCAGAAATGCATTTAACCCATCACACGTGGAGTAGTGGGCATCTACCAAGAGTGCCCATTGAGCCTGTGACCCTCCAATCCCAAGGGCAAGGTCCTAACCTTTAGGCAGGCTTAGCTACACCCACGCCCTACTGAAGTGTGTGAGATATCGGCAGAATCTGACTACAATAGGTGTGTGTCTATTTCCTTTGTACTAATGACCACATACACACAAGTGGAGCCTGGCGTATCAGTTCTCCCAGGTTAATGCAGTTCAGAGACCCTTTTCCTAAACCTGTTTGTCTCTAAATGAGCTTTTCTCTACATGCAGAACCAAAAAACTCAAGAAAAATTCTAGAACACCAGCTTTTAAGTCATTTGATATGTTAATACTTTACAGTTTTTCATAACCTATTGCTCATAGCTGGATTAATACTTGATTTTTTACCAAAATTGTAAGGATGTTGGGGTTTAAGGAAGTAAGATGGGATGTAGGAAATAATACTGAATTTTACCAGTCATCCACAAGAACAAAGAAACACAATCGCATATAGAGACCCACCTTCAGATTAACAATAACTGACCAGGAACAAATTTTTTTTTTGGGTATAAAAACTTAATGATATATAAAACAAAATGAGGAACACCTGGTGAGGGGCGGGGACCAAACAGAAACACGTGACTTAAAGACAAAGATATGACAAATCAAAGACAGGCGAGAGGAATGGCTACAAAAATGACCCAAAAAACTCTTTTTAATATCAGTAAATACAATAAAACTGTGAGACTTCTTCACAATTGAGTGTCTTCACAATTATGTGAATTTAAATCTAACATTATGCACAGATGAGAACTGTCTCTATCATTTATTAAATATATGCGTAATTGAGTAAATAAAGTCCGCTTTTTAAAATTAAGACCTTACAAAACTTCCAATACAAAAGAATATTAGTCAGTAATTAGCTAAGGATTGGCTCCAGCTTCCCTGCAACCTGAAATGAATAAGCATTTTGAAGAATGAATTAGGAGACTTGTAGCAACTCACCGTAACTAGAAACTCTTGCTAGGAAGAGTCTCACTTTCTCTTGGTTCATCAGCCAGGCAATAGTCCTACTAGAGCAGCAGGGAACGGAAGTGGACACAAAAAAGCAGATCATTTCAGAACCTCATTCAAGCGATAAGCAAAATCTTTTGAAAACATAATAATGGAAGAATGACATGAAACTTGCAAGCAGAACATAGAGGAAATGTGTGAATGTAGTAAAAATACATCAGCAGAGTTTTTCCCAAGGGCCTTGTCATGGTGCATTCTAAATGTGTTCTGAATATGTCACTCTGTAATATGATATGATGGAAAACGTCACTGAATTCATTAAGAACTTTGTTCGCACGTTGTTCACTGTTCAACCTTCACTACTTCTAAACTATTCTGCGCTACTCTGTAGGATGCAGATGGAGAGACTCACACCTCCTCACATATACCACTTATCTAACTTTTGCTTGAGCACCTGCTTCGCTACAGATCCCTGGCTGATGTGTTACAGGCTTCTTAACATATTACTTGTTTTTCATACGTTATGAGTTTTGTTATGAGTTAGAGGTAGATTATTTTCCTTATAGTGAAATGATTTATTTCAAATAACAAAAAAATCATAATTCTGTATAATAATTAAAGATCTTTTTAAATCCATGGGCATCATAGGCATCCTCGACTCTTTTTCTGAGAGCAGACGGTTGTATTTATTCTTCTCCAGAAGAGCTGTTAATGCATTTTAATGAGTTTACCAATATATTATTTTTCAAATTTGAAATTATTACAAATTTGACACATTATTCTTCGTATGTACTGGCATCTTTATTAATACCAGCAGAACATTGAAAAATATCGGCCTACAATTCCTATGTTCGCACTCAAAAATTCCCTGTCAAATTAATAAAGCAAAATAAGGTCAGTTTGGATTTTGCGTTGACTTTACCTTAACTTATGCAAAGCAATGCTATTATGGAAAAGCCTGTGGACAGAACAACAAAAAAATTATAAATTTTTTGGAGGATGGGTTTCCCTACTGAGCTTTGGTTCCTCCCGAGTTTTCTCCCTCAGACCTTGTAAAGCTGTTTTATGACAACATCTTTATGCCCCAACCACCAATGGACTTCGCCCCTGAGATCTGAAGGTTGTAGGTTCAAGTCCCAGCCCGGGCACCACTGAGGAACCCTTGAGCAAGGTACCGTCCCCACTTCACTGCTCCCTGGGCGCTGTTGATAGCTGCCTGCTGCTCCACGTGTGCTCGTGTGATGGGTTAAATGCAGAGGACAAATTACATTGTGGTGCACTGTGTGTAGTGGTGTGTTCACAATGATTGGGAATCACTAAAAAGTGCTATAGAAATAATTAAAAAAAACTTATAATAAAACTATAATTTTACAAGGAAAGCTGTTCTAATCAGAAGTGCATGTGGAAGTAAAAAGATCTGAAAGCAGCGTTCGACTAACAAACCAAAGTGTGCGACCATTATTTCATACTAATTAGCACATTCGCCAATGTGACAGAATTCGCAGTCGTCAGAATGATGAGCACCTTTTTTGGAAACACACAAGAACAGTACGGCTGGAGGTTTGACGTGTAGTACGTATTTCTGACACACTTTAATTAGGACCCCGCACTCTGTTTACCGTGTACTGCAAGGCGAACGCTGAGGAGGTTCTTACGCCGAGAGTGAGGCTGGTTAAAGGACACAGGTGTCTGAAACTAATGTGAATGACATTTAGCTGCATGGAGGGGAAGAGCGACCTGCTTCAGAGGCTTGTATAAATGTCACCTGAGCGCTGGCTTTATGAGAAAATGTAATGTGTGTCTATGAGGCATAATTCCACAGCACAAATACACCCCCATGACCACCATGCTTAGTGTCTGAGCATGGGATCACTTCAAGTGTTTGTTTTCTAGAAACTTTTCTCAGCTCTTAACTGAACAGGAGGTCACTTCACTCTCTGAAAGGGTCTAGGATCAATGGTAGATGCTCCTATTTTTCAGAGTGGGCAAGTGTTCAAAAGAAGGAATGAATTTCATCATCTGAAAGGGGCGTGGCCAATATATTTTATTGTCAATGGCGGTGGAGGCACGAATGAAAATGTGGTCAATAACAGTGTGTGGGGAGGAGGTGACAAAATTGACACTTTGGCCCAAGTGGCTCAGGCACCAGGTCGCATTTCAGGTTATAACTTGACATCTGGTTCCTATCACCACCATTGAGAACAATTTTGACTTACGAAGGTTCTCTAGAAAGGAAGGTTACACACCAAAATCTGGATGACTTTGTAAGTCGATAAATGCTGTAGCTGGACTAAACAATAACTGATACAATAGCGGGACAGAATGTTTATGATTCTTCCAAAGAAAAAAAATCTGAAAAAGGCCATAATTTCTATGCAGAGAGGTTCACCCGTTTCTAGGTCTGTTCCATGGGGTCTACAGAGCTTCAGACTTTGCTAGTTAACTTTTGGAGAAGTCTGTTGAAAGCCATAAGAAAGATTTTACTGTTCTGAAGCTCTGTGGATTGATCCAGCGATAAAACCCTCATCTCCAAAACAAGCACAGATGTCCATAGCTAGGGGCATGGTCGAGCTGGGTTCTCTGGCCAGATCTTATCATTCAGCAAGGCCAATTAGAAGCTATTGCTTGGTTATTACAGCAAATTACTATCTCATGTTTGGACTCATTGTGGTGAATATTTAACTTTGAATAACATGAAGATACAAATATACACATTTGGTTCAATTTGGTCTTAGAAAGGCAACTTTTAACACCCCTGCTGCTTTCTTTGCTCTAATACATCTGCTCAACATTGCTACTAACAGATACTAGGTGTGTTTGAGATGGGATCAGCAGACGGTGCTGGAAACCGTCTGAACCCTGTTATGCAAGTAATCTCACTGCAGTGGTCTCTGAAAGCCTGATCCAAAGGCAATTGAACATTGTTCCTCATGATCCTTATCTGTTCTGGCGATACTGTTTCAGGTCAGGAATTCATTTAACGTGTGGTCACTTTTGATTGGTCAGCATCTGCCCAGCTCTTGTTTGAGTATTGACTGTTGGGTCGCAGATAAAAGGTTAGGAACTCCTCAGAGAGGGAGAAAGGTGGCTTCTTGGAGGCCCAAGAGAGGAAGGAACCCTGCTCCTTCTCTCTTTGACTCTGCATCTACCTGGCATTATTCTGGTAGTGTTTTCAGTGGGTTTTGTGTTATAATAGAATAGAGTATTCTGGTCATACTGCTCTGGTGGCAAATGACATCCGGCAAATCTAATGCAATGAAAATGAGCTCAAAATGGGAATAAACCACAGAAAGTTGGTGCTGAACTTCTTTGTTTGCAGGTTTTCTGGTCTTCTACTTCACCAGAGAGTAAAATTTGTGCAACTATACTTACATATTTGAGATAATTCATAGGTGTTGTCTCTTAATAACAACTTCCTATTGGTAATTCTTAGTCCAGACAGTTTAAATTTTTCTACGATTAGCTCAGATGGCTGTATAAATAGGTTGACAGTATAGCTTCTACGGCAGCTCCTCCCATGCCATGTGGTTCAGACGAAATTTCCCAATTGACCTTTCTCATCTACACCATCTTTCCATCTGCAGTGTCTTATTCGAGCTGTTTTTTTCCTCTGTGCTGATCTTCTCCTAGAAATGAACACCCCTGAATGAAGTGATTGACAGCCTTCACTGGAAGAGAGTTGTTGCAGCATCAGAAGCTCAGTTCATGATGTGCAGCAGCTCAGTATTGGTATTTGTCCAGAGAGTTCATCCTACGTTAAATGTAAACATTTGTACGGTCACATATTGTTGGTGGCATCATTTGGTCATTTGAGAAAGAAGGTGGGCCTCCACAATGAGTAGGTGTACCCTGACAATATTCCCACTTCAGCTTGTCTGGCTCCAAAAAAAGACAAAATGGCAGCCTTCATGTCTATAGCCACATCATGCATCTTTATTTGCAGTCATCAGACGCACTCAGACCAGCAGCAGATGCATCTAATCGGAACAATATTCTAAAGAGAATTTTTTAATCTGTAAATTGTATACTGAGCATTTTCGTTGTTGTCTGGCAGTTTAAAAATAGACACAATTTACACAGCTGCTCCAATGGTGGCATGAAAGCGATATACACTCTGTGGCAAAGTCACATGGCTGGTCAAACTAAACCAGCTAGAATGTGATTCATGTAAGATTACTGTATATTATCTTCTGATAATAGCCCGTCTCTTATTGATGCCAATTTCCAATAAACACCAGGTTTGAAGAGAAATAGATGTCGGTCTCCAATAGTAGTACCCCTATTTCATGGGCACACACATCTCCAAACTTTTACTTTCTACCTTCGTGTTTTAACAGAATTTTTTCCCTTAAAAGTATTAAACGGCTTAAAATAAACCTCTGATTTCTGAAGACAGTTATATGAGATTAACGTGCATAATTACTCATTTCTGTCACGATATCTGAGAAATCTTGAGGGACATTAAGCGGCTCTGTTTAAACATATTGCTGCGTTTGGCAGAGAAAAACAAGTTTTGTACAAATATATGTGCAGTATGATGTGTAAGTTGCACATGGAGATACTTTTTTTTGCAATATAGAGATAATCTGCACGTTCTGAGAGAATGTATTACATTGCATGTAGCACAATGAGACTGTAACACTATCAACAATGTAATGTAGTTTAATTGGAATGGGGCCACTTCCACAATAACAAAAAATAAGTATCAAAATAAATGTGAAGAAACTGCACATTTTGTGGCTTAAATACCCATCACCATTCTGTCTGTGAGGAGAATAATAGCCCATCTCCAACAATTGCCTGTCTCCATTAAACGCTGGGCTGTCTGAATAATTTTTTTAATAAACGCCAGGGCTATTATTGCAAAATATTTTTTGTATACACCATCACTGTCATAAAGTCCTTTACTGATAAGTGTTTAAACTTGGGCTATTTAATGTTTTTGCACATACAATGGCAGATACTTCTTCAGCTACTAAGCATACTCCCAAATAGTGGCATAACGAACATATATTGGGTATGCAAATTATGTCATAAAAATTTACAGTTATGTTGCCTTAACCTTATAAACTGCTGTTTTAGTTGCAGTAGACCAACAGATGGCAGAAGGTAAGTCATATTAGCAACAGAGCAGTTGTTTTCCAGTTGCCAAAGCCACCCCTGTAGCTATTGAGGCTTAAAGTCTCTCATTTCGGGCAGGAAAAGACTAATGCCACATCCTTATTTATACTCTGAGATCCTAGATCAGATCAGTACTTTTTACTGTGAGCCACTGTACTTGTTGCCCAATCCCTCTGAGCATACCAAGCAAACAGGCTAGCTTACAATCGCAGTAGTCAATCTGTGCTCAGCCTGTGGCTTGAAACATCTATCCAATCATTTTTTTGGAAGTTCTTGGCAGCAACCACAATGCCTAAAATAAAATCTGGATGAACATTTGGCTTGGAAAGCTTACAACAATTATTTCAGTGTATACCACTGAACAAGGATTTGTTCAAAGGCCTTCTGCTTGAGCTGAATGTATTCAGTGTTAAACCTGTAGGAACCATCCAATGCTGAAGCAATAGAGGTAATGGGAGGTTAATGCCACTCTGAACGGCTGGAAGAGCAGCTTTATCTCCCCGATCATAATTACCTGAGAATATTTGCCTGTTGCTGTTGATAGTGCGCCTGAGGCGATGATATCTAACGAAGGCCGAGTTATACAGAATAACAAAACAGGTCTCGTTCTGGCTTTTGAGATGGATGGGAATTACGGCATTTGGGATGTTTTCATCCAACCTTTCATCCAAAAAATGATCTGACTTTTCACCACGCTTGCAAAAATCAGAACCAGAGAAGAGCATCATCCCACCTTTAATAATGTGAAAGGTTGAAGAATCCTGGAGCCGGAGATTAAAGTCCCGGATCTCTGAGGGCTTCCTGAAATAACTTCTCTTCGGTTCGAAAAACAAGTGAACTTAGGTATACCAGAGCAAGGAGATGGTACAGACGAAAAGAGCAGATAGGGTTGGTGGTGGAAGTAGAGGGGGGTGGCAAGAGACTAGGTCTGGGCCCATAACTGCAGCTTGGCGGAGCTTGACTTCAGGGGGGACATGGCAGCGGATCATCACTCGGGCCATTCATCATGGGCACCAGAGCGCTCAGACAAGGCTCTAACCCAGTGGTCGCATGGTCACCTTGCACATACTTGGAGCAGATGGCCACTGGCCTTTACCTTCCCCAAAGCATAGTAAACAGTAGAGGAGCAAATCCCATGTGAAGTAAGGGATTTGTGGCCTATTTCTCAAGGCTTTGACATTCTTCACTTCTTCTTTTTTATATTTGAACCCATTTGAATTAGGTTGACATTCAAAAGATTGCTGCCAAGATACAGTACACACGTCCAGCCCCGCACAAACATGGGCGCACACTCGAATGTTGGCGGCATTCCTCAGGAGTGTGGAACAGCATCTAGCTATTTAACTTATTGGATGTCAAAGTAGCACACTTTTGAAGAGCATATACTGAAGCTACCCTTCTCACAAATACTTTTCGCGAGACTAAAACAATGTAAAAAAATATCACCACATACATTGATAGCAATCAAACGTTTGTAGAATTCAACTTCTGCAATGGGGCTTTTAATAAAAGGATTTTGTCCCTCTTATGCCGCAGTAACCTCTACCCTTCTGGGAAGGCTTTACACTATGTGCTGGATTTGATTGCATTCTAGTTTTTTCTCTCTGATTTTCAGTGAGTTTGACCCAAAATCATGAATCTTCTCAATTACATGATCATGAACACTAGGAGCAGGTGAAAGCTAGTGCATACTTTCTCCAAGCACTCAATTTTTCAAACCTGTTTAGTGCAATTAGAGATACAATTAACACTATCCACCAATTCTGCCAAATCTGTCAACATGTTTGCTGGCACCACACTGAGTGATGGGGGAGAGGGAGGGTCACCCACCTAGACTGAACAAAGCCAGTTGTTTGATGCATGGAAAAACCAATGATAAGACCAAAGCTTTGTCAAAAGTTTTTTGACATGTTGGTTAAAAATATCATGTATGGTCATATATTCATATGAAAAACGAAGTTTCTCGTGAATGTCGAAATTCCCAAGCTAAAGGCAATGCTAATGACTCACTGTAGTTTAACAGCAATATATATGGTTATGTAATGGACAATTTTAATATTTTGAAATTATTTCAACCCTTTTTCAATGCTTAAATCAAGTTGCCAAGTATTACATATATTGTACATCTTTTATTTTGTCTGACACTTTTGGTCTACAGCATGGCAAGTAGATAAACAACATGAACTATTACTATCTGGTAGTGCTAAAAAAGCCATTCCTCTTTGTTAGTACATTAGATACCATTGTCAAATGCTATAACATGAACTGTAGAGGTACAGTACTATCTGGGAGTGCTAAAAAACTTTATTCTGGAAGGGCGGGGCTAAACTGCTACAGATAGCTACAGTCCAAAAGGCTACAGATAATAGTGGCCTTCAGTAAAGGCCTACAGAGGCTCCTCATTAGAAAGGAAATGGTGAAAATAGGTAGAATACTGTTGGTGTCAATGATGTAATCTGGCAAGTAAAGTGTGAATAGTGTAGTATGGCAGGCAAAACCTTCAATTGTTTAAAGTTAAAAGCTGCAAACCTGCTAAAATGATTCACCTCACAGAAAGAAGGTTCATTTCACGCCTTGTAGTACAGTTTTTCTCACGTTGATGCCATTCTCGCACCAGCAACATCACTCCTAAATGCAGTTCTGAAATCGGTAACACATTTTCCTACACACATTAACATTTCTCACTGGGTTTATACAGACATCCATGGTTTTAACTTGTATTTCACTACTTGCATTTTTGCTGGTCGGTGTTACAGATCTCTCAGTCATTTTATTACTGTCCTGTATTGCATTTCACACACTAATCAGTCATAATATCAACACCAATCGATATTTCACTACACTGGTACTTTTCATTGGGGTGGGATATATTAGGCAGCAAGTGAACCATAAGGACCAAAAGCACCCAAGTCTGACTGATAGGGTCAGAACAGAGTCAGAGCTCTTTCAGCAGCATGAGGGGGACCTACTCATTATTAGGCCGGTGGTGTTAGTTTTATGACTGATCGCTGTTTTAAAAAGACACACCGAGTTAGTAGTACTGTCATTTGGGACAGTGTGCACCAACCGTGTGAGAGAATAGCAACTAATGATCATGATGTTCTGGCTTACTGATTCAGCATTCATCAACTGAGGAATTCTTTTCTGCTCAGAGGTGGCAGATGTATGATCACTGGCCCCATAATCAGACAGAATGTTCCATAAGACATTTAGCCGTTTTATAGTAATTCTGTTTTTAATTAAGTATAAAAACATTTGCTGTTCAAGTCACAAAGTAAAGTTTATATTAATTGGTCACCCAAGGATCCTTCTGATTGGAACAACCTTTGAGGACATGCAGCTTATGTTCTAGAAAACGGCAGGTTGAAGCTAGGGTACATGATTCTGGAGAAAACTGCAGAATTTGGCAGAAATACAATAGCAAAACCCAGCCCCACCCTCTTCTGACCTCGTTGCAAAGCCACACCTCCAAAGCACATAAACAGTGGTCGCCATTTTGAAAATCCAATGAGTGCACAAACAGAAGACATGCAAAAGGGCAGGTGGGTAAGTAGACAGGGGCAGTTCATCCACTCGGTTAATTAGTCTCTTCTGTGATAAAATAAATTGCCAACATTAGCTTTAAAGTGTTGGTTTAAAGTGAATTCACATAAACAATTACGACTAAACAGATGTACTTTCTATAGAGTGACAGTATGGAGGGAATGAATGTTCTGATATTGCTCCTTGGGCCCATTTCTATTTTCTGTTTTTCTCTGGTTCATTTACTTCACATTTTACTCTTAAGCTGCCTTTAATTCCATCCTGTTTCTGGGAGTGACACCTGGATCACCTTGGTGTTGCTCACAACTCTCACTTTGTAGCCAGACCAGGAGAACAGCTTCTAACAAACCCAATTTTCTGTGGTGACGGATGACAGATGTGCTAATGAGTTGCAGTTCAATAAAGAATCACGACTTTATGAACCTCATACTTTTCCCACTCAGGGTTTTACTTTGTGGCTACTTGTCTTTCTGCTTCAGTCATTATCTCATTAGGTCACATGACCCTTTCTAGCTGTTAGTGAGTGTGCAGTGTACAGTGATCACAGGATGTAGAGGTGTGTGTGTGTGTGTGAAGGTTGTGTGATGCGATGCGTGATATAAAGAATTGTGGCTGTGCCAGAATCCAGATGTCGCCTTTGTACTTGTGTGAGGGGTGGGCATGTGAGCCGGGCAGAGGGGGGTTGCAGGGTGATGGACAGGCTTTCCTGCCACAGTGAGAAAAACTGAATCTGCTTGTGTGTGCTTGCATCCATCAGTGACTCATTAAACAGCAATTGTGCAGTCAGGAAAACGCACACGCACACACACACACACACACACACACACACACACACACACACACACACACACACACACACACACACA
>JBBIGC010000036.1:12534866-12565011 GCA_037576955.1 Lepidarchus adonis
ATGTGTTCATTCATAGTTTTGATGCCTTCAGTGAGAATCTACCAATGTAAATGGTCATGAAAATAAAGAAAACACATGGAATGAAAAGGTGTGTCCAAGCTTTTGGCCTGTACTCTATCTATCTGTCTCTGTCTGTCTGTCTATCTATAATTAATTAATAATTATTTTTTTGAAGTTCAAAATTGAGACACCATGATCTGTAATCACCCCTTTAAAAGTAATAGAGCTGATAAGCTTTTCTACTATTTGAGAACGAATTACAATGAACCATTGTTTACATCTTAGCAAGAGATGTTTTAATCTATGGAATTTTCTTCTATGACTTCTTCTCAGGGTTTCTTCCTTATGCCGTTGCCCTCAACTTACTCATAAAATATCTGGACATGAATTTTCATAAAGCTGCTTCATGATACCTTAATTTTTAGAAAGTACTACATAAATAAAGTTGACTTGACTTTGGCAGCACAGTGGTTATCAGCAAAATCCCAAGAGAGCCAAAAGTCAGCACAGTCATCACTCAAGAGCCGTTGGAGATCATCATTCCACACTGAAATGAAAACAAAATAGCAAACAAAATGATTAGATAAAATGTCATAGCTCCAACACGAAAAATGAAATGAGGGAGAAGTCTCAACATGAAGATAAGGATCTGGTTATCAGTGAGTAAGCCAATCTGCCCAAAAACCTATTTCCCATTAGGTGTGAAAAGTTTTTTTGCTATCATTTTTTATTTCCTCGTATCTCTGAGGTGCTTTGTAACTCCATCCAAGAAACACACAATAGCAATTCTGGTCTGGCTTTAGTGAGATGTATCCAGACAGGTCCATGTCCTATACTTTCCTTGTACAGGGGGTCCTCGAGTTATGTCAGGGTTTGGTACCTCTGAATGTGACATAACTTGAATTTTGATGTAAGTGGGAACTCATGCATGTAATGATGCTGCATAGGGTTTATTGAACAGCACTGTGCTTTATTAACAGCTGGCAACATGCATAAACACTCTGGTATTACAGTAAACCAAACCAGTGGACCAAACCAGGAACATGACTCCCTTGAAGGCTGCGGTCGGTCTGCCGCACCAGAGGACATCAGTTTTTGCTTCGCGTGGAGGGGTGCGGTTTGAGGGAGGCGTTGGAGTTTATCAGGGGTGTGTGTGTGTGTGTGCGCAGTCCTGTTTGTGTGTGTGTGTGCACAGCAGTAAACGCATTGGACATGGTGACTGGTAGCAAGACCACACCAATGGTGAATTAGCACAGTGCACTATTAACCCCCCATCTCACCCACCAACACACATGGACTCTTATTCAACAGGGAATAAAATGTAAACACTGCTTAGAAGTTCAAGATGGTTGAGCTCAGAGTCAGTATTTCAGTTACTCTCCAAACTGATTCAGTGGACAAACTGGTCTCTGTGCAGGTCACTGGATTTCTTCCATGCCAAAGTTGTTAAAGCATGTCTTTATGGACCTGGCCTTGTTCACATGGGCACATATGTGCTGGAAAAAATAATAGTCTTGTCCATTTGCCTCAAAATTGCCAATGAAGGAACATTTGCCTAATTAATTTACTTTACCTTTTGAGTGAATCTTGCTGTGACTATAAGTTGCCAAGACAGGAAAACAGCATCTTAAAAGACAAGAGTGCAGGCAAGTAGTAATAGGAAATGGTCACAAAATAGCACTTGCTTTAAAAGAAAAAGAGGACCAACAAAAACTGCTGGAATGGAATCTTTCATGTTCACTTTATCTTAATCAATAAACTGGAGCCTTGGTCTTCCAACACAAAATGCACACACATGAAACACCAGAGCTTCCGCAAACGCTTTCTTTTAAAAAGCAGTTTAATGGGTTCCTATCTCTCATTTATTATTATTTCTGTGTTTTTCTACCATTGCAATATGTCTTGCAAAGTGTCGATAAGAACTGAAGAAAGCCGGGGGTTTGGATCTCCTCTTAGATGTTTTCAAAATGTGTGTGTGTGTGTGTGTCCTACTATTTTTAATGCTGCCCAGCATCTCTCTATGTGGCAGCCATTTCATGCTGTATTTGATTCTATTTGCGCCATGGACAACAGAGGGTATTCATATGTGTTTTCTTTTTTCTATGATTCTTCTTTTTTTTTTCTCTCCAATCAAAACACGGCACACATCTTTGATTACGGTTGGAAGGAAATTGCTGTTTACCAGGGCTTCAGAGGAGAGTTTGCACTGATTTGGGTGTCTTTCATTTTTCTAAGGTACTGTCTGATTTAGAAGATAGCCTCCCATTCAGACCACAAACAGATCATCAGTGACTGACTGACTGCTCGTCTGCAGCCCATGCCTTACACACACACACACACACACACAAACACATTTATATATAGTACATACACAAATGCAGTGAGGAACGTAAGTATTTGTTCACCCTGCAAAGTTCTCCCACTTAGAAATCATGGAGGATCTGAAATTCACATTGTAGTTTCATTCCCACTGTGAGAGACAGGATTTTTAAAAAAAAGATCTAGTTTCAGTTCCCTCCAAAGATTTGCTATTGGATTCAAGTCTGGAGACTGGCTAGACCACTCCAGAACCTTGATATGCTTCTTACGGAACCACTCCTTGGTTCTCCTTGGGTCATTGTCATGTTGGAAGACTCAGCCATGACCATTCTTCAATGCTCTGACTGAGAGAAGTAGGTTGTCTCTCAAAACCTCACAATACATGATCCCATTCAACCTTTACTTGATACAGTGCAGTAGTCCTGTTCGCATCACAGAAAAGCACCCAAAAGCATGATGTTACCACCCCCATGCTTCACAGTAGGGATTGTGTTCTTGGGATGCAACTCATCCTTCTTTTTCCTCCAAACATAATGAGTGTTTAATAAAGTTTAGACCAAAAAGTTCTACTTTGGTCTCATCTGACCACATGATTTTCTCTTATGCCTCCTCTATATTATCCAGATGGTCATTGGCAAACTTCAGACGGGCCTGGACATGTGATGACTTGAGCAGGGGAACCTTCCAAGCAATACATGATTTGAAACCATGACGGCATAGTGTTCTACCCACAGTGACCTTTGAAACTGTGGTCCCAGCTTTCTTCATGTCATTGACCAGCTCCTCACATGTAGTCCTTGGCAGATCACTCACCTTTCTTTTCATCAGTGATGCCCCACGAGGTAAGATCTTGCATGGAGCCCCAGTCCGAGGAAGAATGACAGTCGTCTTTAGCTTCTTCCATTTTGTAACAACTGCTCCAACAGTTGATCTATTTTCACCAAGCTGCTTGGCAATTGTTTCAAAGGCCTTCCAGCCTTGTGGAGGTCCACAATTTTGTCTCTGGTGTCTTCTAACAGCTCTATGGTCTTGCCTATGGTAGTAGTTGGAGTCTAACTGAGTGTGGGATGGACAGGTGTCTTTAAAGAGCATAAACAGTTGCTACTAATTTAGATTAATACGTGGAGTAGATGAAGACTTTTTAAAGGCAGAGTAACAGATCTTTAAGAGCCAGAATTCTTGCTGATTGTCATGTGTCATGTGTACATACTTGTATGTATGTATGTTTTGTTTTGTTTTTTTATCCTCTGTTTTACATTTGCTTTCAACAGAAACTGCACAACGGTAGCTTGAGTTATATGCTGTGTGTGGTGTTCACTACGTAACGGGTGCGCAACGGCAATGTAACACAGGTGATTAAGGGGAAGTTCACTTACCTGATTGCTACGTGAGCCAGTCAGAAGTTGAAACGTGGACCTGTGAAATCCTGAAAGCAGTGTGTTGGAATCCAGTAATGAACAGGCGCGGGCTTTAGGTACGAGCGTGAGCATTAGGTACGAGCATTAGTTTGGTGGGTTGTCTCGTCAGGAGAAATGCGCTACCGGTTTATAACCTGCTATTGTGAACTACCCAACCAAAGTGAATAAAATCATATTGAGTTTTAACAACGTGTCCTCTCCTGGCGCCCCATCCGGTGGGGATAATCATATAGGACCGAACACTGTGTGTTTGCCAAAGATCCATATGCTCATCTTTTTGAATGCAACACAACCTTTTATGTATTTTAGCTATTTTGCTAAATTAGAAACAGTTATGGAATAAAAAGAATGAAAAAAATTGGCGATTCTGTGCAAAATCTTTTAGAGTAATATGAACATTACTGCTGAGCTCAATAGCAACAATTCAGTTACACCAGCCAATGATCACTCATCCTGTTTGAAAGCCTTGAAGTAAAGAGGCGCAATGCTGAAAGGAACTTCATCTGCTATGGCAGATGAAAATTGTGCAGGCTCTGAGACTCTATAGCATTAGGGCTTGCACTCTAAGCAATGGTAGAAAAGTCTGGGAATGCAAAGGCTATAGGGTTACAAAAATCAGAGTAAGAGGGCTTGGACTGTAGGGACATCAGGGCTAGGGAGAAACAATACCCCACCGCCACCAGCAACACTGCCATCATCCTAAAGAAGAAAAAACATTCCAGTGAGAGGGATAGATTTAGAGAAGTAATGGTTGTGTCTAGCTGCAGAAGATGTCAGAAACAAATAAAGCTCTATATTATATTTTTCTCTTTACTTTTTTCTAATCTCACGGTCACCTTATTGTTCTAGTGTCCAAGCCAGCTGAGGCCTCTGACCCCTAACATAAGATGTTTCATCTACACGCAATAAGAGTATGGATTGGTAGCCAAGTGTGTATATGTAATGGCCCTTTGGATGACAAGACCCATCGTAAAATGTGCTTCATATACAGGTGTTCGATGTTGTTGAATTGGTTATTTTGTATGACAAGCATTGATCGTGTTTGACAGAGGGAGAGAAAGGGGGAGAAAGAGAGAGAGATTGCATAAGATCATTTTTTCCTTTATTTTAATACTAGTGGTAAACAATTAATCATTTTATATAGAAACCAATACAATCATACAATCCAATATTGACGGGTTTCAATTGGGGAGTTTAGTAATAACACTAAAATCTAATCATGTAGAACTTGAGAATTATCAGAATAAGAATTTTATTTGATTGCACACAAGAGTTTTTGTTCCATGCTTTTCAGCATCTAAGCCAAGCAAATACATAAAAGAAACTGTTCATGTTACTTGCAAAATATGTAACTTAATGTATTGGAAGTATGTCCTCTTTTAATTACAGAGAATTTCCTTGATACTTGTTATACTACTGTACTTGTTGACAATTATGTAATGATACTAATGTTATAGAATCTTCCTTTTATATCTAAATTACTTCACTAATCTGAAGCACTTTATGACGGCGAGGAATGTCTTGGACTCTTTTAGCTCTACTATATAGTAATAGTTCATGTTGTTCATGCTGTAGCACTTGCTGTCTTTGATTTGTTTGCTTATAAGCACTTAATAATAACATGCAATGTGTTATTCTCTTTCTAGCTCCTCAGATAGAAATTTTGTAGCCCTTGTCACCTACACTGTTGTAGCACTTGCACTGTGTTCTGTGACTAAGAAGAATGTGTTGAACTTCTTTGTGGCTCTCACGTCAGTGCTGTCATGTCTAAATTAATGCTTAAGTGATATTGTACTTGAATGTCGCTTTGGACAAAAGCGTTAGTCAAATAATTCAATGTAAATGTAAATATTTCCCAGTCGTTGGTGTCTCCTTGGTACATGAACAAACAAGATATGCATTACAAACGTGTGAAGTACACATATATAGTATATACAATATTAACAACATATATATAATTTGTGGCAAAAATGTATTTTGTCAGAGACCAATTGTGCAAGTTCTCCCACTTAAAAAGATGAGAGATCTGTAATCATAGCTTAACCTCAACTATGAGAGACAAAATGAGAAAAAAAATCCAGAAAATCACATGATTTTTTAATTATTTATTTGCAAATTATGGTGGAAAATAAGTATTTGGTCAATAACCAAAAGTCGTCTCAATACTTTGTTATATAACCTTTGTTGGCTATGACAAAGGTCAAACTTTTTCTGTAAGTCTTCAAGAATCAAGATTCACAACCTTCACAAGGTTTTCACACAATGTTGTTAGTATTTTGGCCCATTCCTCCATGCAGATCTCCTCTAGAGCAGTGATGTTTTGGGGCTGTCGCTGGGAAACATGGACTTTCAACTCCCTCACTTTCAAGATTTTCTATGGGGTTGAGATCTGGAGACTGGCTAGACCACTCAAGGACCTTGAAATGCTTCTTACAAAGCCACTCCTTTGTTACCCGGGTGGTGTGTTTGTGATCATTGTCATGCTGAAAGACCCACCCAGCCACGTTTCCTCTTCAATGCCCTTGCTGATGGAAGGATGTTTACTCAAAATCTCATGATATATTGCTCCATTCTTTCTTTCATTTACATGGATCAGTCATCATTGTTCTCTTTGTAGAAAAACAGCCCCAAAGCATGATGTTTCCACCCCCATGCTTCACAGTAGGTATGGTGTTCTTTGAATGCAACTCAGCATTCTTTCTCCTCCAAACACGACAAGTAGAGTTTTTACCAAAAAAGTTCTATTTTGGTTTTATCTGACCATATGAAAATTTCCCAATCCTCTTCTGGATCATCTAAATGCTCTTGAGCAAACTTCAGACGGGCCTGGACATGTACTGGGTTAAGCAGGGGAACACGTCTGGCACTGCAGGATTTGAGTCCCTGGCGTCGTAGTGTGTTACTGATGGTAGCATTTGTTACTTTGGTCCCAGCTCTCTGCAGGTCATTCACTAAGTCCCTCCGTGTGGTTCTGAGATTTTTGCTCACCGTTCTTGTGATCATTTTGACCCCATAGGGTGAGATCTTGCGTGGAGCCCCAGGTCGAGGGAGATTATCAATGGTCTTGAATGTCTTCTTTTTTTAATAATTGCTCCCACAGTTGATTTCTTCACACCAAGCTGCTTACCTATTGCAGATTCAGACTTCCCAGACTGGTGCAGGTCTACAATTTTGTTTCTGGTGTCCTTTGACAGCTCTTTGTTCTTGGCCATAATGGAGTTTGAAGTGTGACTGTGTGAGGTTATGAACAGGTGTCTTTTATACTGATAACGAGTTCAAACAGGTTACCTACTTACATACATGTATGAATGTATGAATGAATGAATGAATGAATGAAAGATGCCATGCACCTTGGAAGAGAAACCGCACCAAAGCATCACAGATCCTCCTACATGCTTTACCGTAGGCATGAGGTGCTTTTCCACATTCTCATCCTTTATGCCAGACCCACTTTAAATGATTGTTGCCAAAAAATCTCAATATTGGTCTCATCTGACCAAATCACAGGGGCCCAGCTGAAGTCCCAATACCTCTTAGCAAACTCCAGAAGTAGGTGACAAAACCTTTTTATTATTCCTCTGACTGTAAGTATGCAAAGGCTTAGGCTAGTAGCAATTTTTTGTAGCTGTTACCTGACTTATGAAATCTGACACACAGCTGCCTTACTTGAACGCCATGTTCTTATGTTATACCCATGTTGAAGAGTGAAGAACAATACTCTATGTAATGTCATATTTTTACCCCAGTGAAACAGGAAGTCATTTATTACTTATTACATTTATTCCTTTTTACTCTGGCCAGCTTTAAAAAGACTAATCTAGAAATTACAAAATTGCTTCAATTGCATTTTTTTCTTTGTTACTTAATGTGCAACTTTCCCCCAATGAATAAATGTACTTCAATAAATGGTTGGATTTTTCTCTTTTGTGTGTTATGAGCCTATATTTAAAAAAAAAAAAAAAAAAACAATTATTAGAGAACTAAGAACAAATCTTAACCAGGGGTGCCAATAATTATGGAGGGCTTATATCTATTATAATTTATATACAAATTATTTCTGTGTCTGTTGTACCTAGCTTTATTTGTACATGTGGAGAACACAGCTAATCACAAAAGGTCAATGCAGAAGCATCTCACTGTCCACACTCAGTTAGTGATATCTAGTCTGGGCCTAAGAGTGCTGCTGTCCTGGGGCTCTAATCAAGTCCCTCTGCTAGTTCTAGCCACAGGGCAGCTCACAGATAAAGTCTCAGTGCTATGCATTCCATCTGTTCCTCTAAAGGCCTCAACATCGTAGCACAAAGATCATTGGTTCTAGACAGATGCATTAGACACCTCCACCCCAGGCACCTGCCTTAGGGGTATCCCATTCACAGGTGGTGACATCAGATGAGAGTGTTCGGATGCTGCTGATTGTTTTTGCTCATCAGGCAAAATGACAAATTAATATTTGTTAAATGACAATACTGGCAATAACCAGGATTGGAACAGTGTACAGAGAAACTATAGGAAGTGGTAGAATGGGTGCCATGCCACATACGTCAACATGTAAACATACTTTTCCTTAATAAAACACTGAACTCACTTACACTTATGCACTTTTTTGAAGACAAAAGTCTGAAATACATTTTTCTTTCTAAATTAATACATCAAAAGTTAAATAAACCATCGAGCTTGCAGGTGGCAAAAGAAGAGCTAAGTTGTTGTACTGTAAGTATATTTAAAAATTTATTTTTTTAACCTTAGCAAAAATTCCTCTGCAACAAAGGTCTTCCTTGGCCTAGTAGTCTCTTTGTGATTAAGATCTTATCAGTGCATTCTTTGTTAATGATATTCCAGACAATTGATTTTGGTAATCCTAAATATCGACAGATGTCATAAAGGAATCAATATTTGGAGTATTATCATATATATCATATTGTGAGGATTTTTAACTCATGAAATCGTTGGAGGGAAATGAAGGAGAATGGACCAGAGAGTGCTGCTCAAATTGGGACAAGTCCTCACTTTATTAAGCTCTGAAAAAAGCTGGACCCACCACCATGTGTGGAATAATAAGAACAGTGGTGGTGAATCTAGCCATTTACCCCAATCCTACACACAAAAAGCTAAATAGTCCCATAAACACATACTAACACAAAATACCCCCCAAGAGCACATTTATCCCCCAAATACAGCCCCAAAACACACATAATAAATCTCCCAGGGGGCCATGAGGCGTCAGCATGACCCCCTAGGCCTCAGTTCTGCTACAATATAGTGCATTTATTGCAATGAATTATTATTTAAAATCTCTAAATAGCTTATCTTAGTCTGTAATAAATGTACAAGTATAAATTAGAGATGATTTTGTTTAACCAGTGACCGCATGGTGACATTTTCCAGCCAGGCCTCGAGCTTATGGGCCCCAGCCTCACTGAATGCTGACTGTGTTACACTATGGAGTTGGCATTTTTGTGCTGGTTATAGGAGTCTCGAAGTACACTCAGACTGCACTATGAAAGCATTTCAGCTCAAAGCCAACTAGAAATAAATTTGGAAAGGGAAAGGTTAGTTCAGTTTCAGTGTTTGACTGTAATCCAGTCCGGCTGTGACGATTATCACTGAACTCCTCTCTCGACTGAATGCTCTCGACAGTGGCTCTCAATGGCAAGACATTTATGCACAGCCACACAGCGGAGCACAGCCCATGCATTCTTACAAAGAATGCAGTGGGGAGTGAATAATTAGCGCGTTTGATAAGCAATCCGCTCTTAATAGGGGGAAGGAGAAAACGATTGCATCCCGTGCGGAGGCTGTAAGCTCATCTAACATCTCCACAAGCCTTTTTATCTACTTTTTTACCAAAAACTTAAAAGTCTTGCTGTGCACACATCAGAAAGAGAGACTCCTGGGAGGCTGTTTGTAGTTTGTTCTGTTTGTACACTGGTACACATCAGTTGGTTATGAGGTTGCTGAATGTGGGGGCTGAGGGATTGAGCTAAAGCTATTTTTTTAACCAAGTGCAGTTACTAGATTCAAAAAATGAAGGAAACATTTGTTCCATTAGAAACAAAAACATTCCAGGTTTCTCACTAAATGAATGTTTGACAATCACGTCATGTATAGATGATTTTCTCTATTGACTGAATCTGAATAGAGAAAGTTATATGCTTTGTCCAGTATGAGCCTTTTTTACTGTCTAACTAGGGCTGTCATGATTACATATAGTTATTATTAGCTGAGTGGCACAATGTACGTGTTTTGGATGTTTTGTTTCAAGTTAAACAGGTCCACGTAGATGCTTTTGGATATGTTTTAATATTACCACAGCAATATCATCTGTAATGCTTCTTAGACGCCCATTGCTCCATACAGAACAGCTTCTCTTTGATGTTGGTGGGTTTTATCACATCAATATTTTACGATTGTGTTTTACGTCAACGTTTTGATGGGATAAGGCCCTTATCCTGGAACGTAGTGTTTTTTTGTTTTCCGAATGTAATGCTTTTTGTTAAAGCTCCAAATTTCTTCCCACAAAAAGTCCTTTCAATATTGTAACAATGGTCCTTAATGTTCTTCATTTGTGCGCAATCTGTCTGACTGTTGATTGGTGAGGTCCAAACTCTTTAAAGATCGTCTTATAACCTTTTCCAACTTTATGGGCATCAGCAACTCTTCCTCAAATGCCTCCTTTTTTGGGCCATGATTCACATTCACACATGCTTGTGTGATCTCATTTTGCTGGTTCTTTACATAACACCTGATTGTATTCCCATTGATTGAAAAGACTGGGCAATGGTTTCACCTTTAAATTATATAAGACTAAGAGTTCTTTTTTACGTAATAGTTACTAGTTTTTTACATCTACTTTCAGGACTTGTTTGAAAACCATAGGATGTTTTTGGTCACATTCATTTAGAATATAGAACATTTTAAAAGGTAAGATAATAACTTATATTTGGAAAACAATTGTGTTTGACCTTAATTACAACAATACTATGTATTAACATAAAGGGAATATCTGTATAATAATGGTGTTATTGTTTCAGATAAAAATCAATTTGCATTTATATATTTGCATTAAACATTGTATGTGCATTTAGCATTATAAGCAGTGCACACCAAGAAGACTTTTGATTATTTTTCGATTAATTTATTTTAGAAGCATGCTAAAACACTTAAATCCATTTTTTTTGCTTTTTAAGTAAATTATTACTCAAGGAATTGTCAAAATATTGTCTGTAATAAAAGTCACCAACCTAACCTACCATGTAAACCGCTTGTCATCAGTTTGTCTCTTTTTTGTTTATACAGTGCTCAGAGTGTGTCATATGGCAGTAAGACATCTTTGTGCCACAGGAGGAAAGGAGCGAATGTCATGGAGGCACATCAGTTAAGGTGCAGTGATGTGTCAGCTGGAACCAACAATTCAACAACATTGATCTTTTAGCACCAATGGGGCCTTGCATCAGGCCTGAACCTAATTGAAATGTCTTAATGGAAGGCAAGACCCTTATTTAAATGCCTATTTAGAAAGGAAAGAAACAGCTCTTTTAATATTTGCACTTAATATCAATGAAATCAAACAGCCGTTATCTAGCCAGCGTCTGACATTGCACACAGCACATTTCATTGTTTGCTCATGAAGGTTAAGAATAGTGTCACAGCATTCCAGAGATCAAAAAAGATCAACTCTTTCTCAATCAAACAAAACCCTACTGAATCAAATCACAGCCACCAAATCGTAATTTGGATCGAATCGGCAATGATTAGCATCCCGACGCGCTAGCAGATGCAATCTGTCACACATAATTAGCAGGGCTGAGGAGCTTGGCTGGACTGAAATCCCTCCCTGGGACTTTCCATGGATAAATGAATCAATGACTCTCAATGATGCTATTGGAGTGATGGTTCTGTTGTCAATGTTTGTTCAGGAGGGGGCAGGCATTGCTTGCGCTTGCAGAAAAGAATTGGTCATTTCATGAACCTCTTTCTCCAGTGACCTCCACAATACAATGGAGTTCACCTGACCCTCCTCTGGGCTCTGGTGATGCTCACGTGACTATGTCTTGCGACTGAATGTTATTTGATCCGGAGGTCTACGACCTTGTGAACAATGTTCTTTGAAGAGCTTTCTAAAGGGAGTCTTTATCAGAGGTGCTAATGTTCAACCTATTAATGATAGTGTTTTGCTGGTTACAGTTTTCCCTATGGAATTTCCTATGGAAAGATGAATATACACCTCTGAGAAAATTAGAATATGTTTGCTTTTTCGGATAAAACACAGACATCTGAAGCTTGTAAAAAACCCTGCATGTTTATTTGAAGTCTGTAACAGCCACATTAAGTTATATTTGATCAAATCCAAAAGCAGGATTTGGAGAAATTTTTATTTTACAGGGTTGAATATTGCAACGTTCTCATTGGCCTTTTATTCAGTGTGTTTAAGGCACAATTATGAATATTAGCCTGGAAAGTCTCTTAGAGCAGCAAGAGGTCATTAGCTGTCATCAGAGCTTAAATTAAATGGATTAAATGACTTTTAGTCACTATGCTGCCAAATGCTTGAACCAGCTTCCCATGGAAATCTGATCTCCCCTGTTGCCATTTTTAAAAGAAGCTTAAATAGTCTTGTAAAATATTTTAAAACTTTGTTTTATTATAAGTACTATTATAAGAATTCTAAGTACACAAGCTAACATGGACTCCAAGGGACTTTTTAGTAAAAATTAAAAAATAAAAATGTTTAGTTTGTTGACATTTCAAGGACAAAGGCAATCTGTTGTAATGATCTTACGTTAGGACCTAACAGCCCAAATATGGAAATGACCTGATGGGTTCTTTGGGAGATGACTTCATATGAGAAATTGTAAGTAAAGATTCTTCTGTTATTTAGATAAAAGATTAGATATGTCAAGACTACATGCAACTTAAAAGTCCTTCCCACTGCGAAGAAAATGGTTTTTATTAATCCTTTATTTCCCTTCAGTCTGAGGAGGTGGCATTCCTTGAAAAAATACATATGGATCGGAATGCTTCAGAGTATAAACTGTATAGGTTTATATGATTATAAAGATATAATTCTATAATAACCTTAACAAGCTCACACATTGGCACATTTTCAGCTACATCTGCTTTAATAGATACATCTGGCCCATATGCTTGGACTATATCAAGAATGCACCAAACCTCATTGTTATATTGCTTTGAGTCAAAGAAATGTTCACAGTGATTTGGTTGAACTGATTCTCAATTTGAATCAAGTGTACTGGAGCAAGGGAGACACTAAAATTGTGCATTCCTCCAGAATTTGAGATTCTAGCTGCTTGCTTGCTTTGCTGACTTACATTCTAATTCTTAAGTTGTACCAAAGCCTAATTTCACTTCTGCCTTCATAATGAATTGCAATTGCCCTGTCATCTGGACATCACTCTCTCCATGGGGGAAGGATGGGGTGATGGTAGCCAGAGCAGGTGCCTGTTACCTGATGTAACACAATTAGCAGTTAATGATAGGTTAGATCATTTATTTGAAAGTCCTTTCTCATGTTTCTTACAATCTTCTTTATGTTCTGATAGAAATGGAAAAAATGATTTTTTTAAATGAAATATAAAAAAGAAGAAATCAGTAATTCTATTCAGTAGTTCTATAAAGCCTATCATTTCTTTCACCTCGACTGGATGGTGTACCTGCTTGTCTAGCTATGCACATTCTGATTATTCACGCATTGATCATGGCTACCAGAGGCAAACATGAGGCAACTGCAGAGAAACTACCTTATCAGCTTTCAGTCACAAGAGAAAGACTGAATCAGAGAAAGTTACAACCAGAAAGATTTTTCCATGGTGCCCAAACCTGAGTGAATGCTTACACCAATAATCCATTCCTCCATAAATAGTGCAGAGGTCTGAGTCAACAGGATGTAACTGCCGCACCATTTAGGGTGGAATGGGTTTACAACTGAGTAAGCACAGATAATGACAGCACAAAGAAGAAACAAAAGTGATTGAAAAGTGATCAAGTTTGCGGACATATTTTTGCTGTACGTGTAATTATCTGTCTTTTTTTTATGAATTTGAGAGTCTTTTTCAAGCTAAAATGTGTAGTCATCAAACTTTTTTGCAGTCATGAAGTAGTAGTACAGGTCATAAATCAGGCAGTACTTCATTGTTGACTTCTCCAGAAATGCTACCTTACATGTTCTCCTCTAAGCTTGTTGAGACGTCACAATGAAAGCAGTTCAAAACCATACAGTGGCCCTTCATAAGATTCAGAAGGAAAAAATGTACAGACATTTCTAATAGCTCTGTACTATTTTTACACACATTATAGTGTGTTAGTGTGTAGTTTGGGGTGCAGCCTTCATTTCCACTCCCCATTTGCAACCCTCTCTTATATTTACTTCTTTTTCTTCATCTATTGTTTAAATGGTGTCAATAGGTGGCTTCAACATCCTGTATTTGGTCTGAATGTCAAAACAATTTCAAACAGTGAGCAAACAAAACCATGGTTTATGTTGATCTGGACTGTTATCACCTCTTTTTTGGATCAAATCTTCAGTGTACCAGATCGGTCCAATATAACCACTTACAATGTACGTTGGACACAAATGAACGACATGCTTGGTTAAAGGGTGTTCAGCTGAAAACGTAATCCAACACTAGAAGTGTGGCACTGATGATTTTGCTGTGTAGTTGGTATTTGCATGGCTGCCTCTCTGCTTGATTCTGGCTGCAGAAACTGTGAATAGCCTGAACCAGAGCAGTAAACAAAGAATTGAGGGCTAGCATTAGCAAGACCATTGACATCAGATAGAGCATTTCAATGAGTTTGTAAGTACTGCTTAACAAGTTCAGCGTAAATAATGTCTGAATGAGACTAAAAAACGGGTGTAGTCTGTAACCAAGGCAGAATTCTGGTCTAAATCATTAACATCACATAATTACTGGAGCAAGGCTCCAGTCCACCTACTACAGGGCAAGGGCATGTAATGAAGGACCGGGGCAATTACCGTGCTAATGAAGGCTGCAAGACATGGTATTAAATTTTAAGCACACTCAGGTTTGCAAGAGAGACAAAGGGGCAAGAGAGGGTCTTCTAAAGCCAGCCGACAGAGAAAAAGCAACAGAGATGGTTAGCTAGCATAGCTTAATAATACATGTTGCATCAACCCTCTGAAAGCTAGCTTCAATGTAAGCATTTGTGGACATTTACGCAGACACACACAGACGTAGGGTTTGTCCAGACTTTTAAATGAAAACTCAGACCTTTCTTTTGTGATGGTGATGGATTTTTCCCAATCAATTGCATTCGCCTTCATCTGTGGAACCATAAAGCTACATATCTGCTCATTGCTAGGTGGTGGAATAGGGAGATCGTGTCATGCATAGAACATGAACAGATACGGTTCATTTTTATGTTATTGCAGTGGTTTGTTATTTCCTAGTATGAATCATGAGTGTATCGTATGAGGGATTAGCAAGGAAAGCGATTATATTTTCAGCCACCGAAACCTTGCTGGTCTTTTGTAGCAAACATATTGCATTGCATCTCGCCAAAGCCTCCATGTCTTGTCAGCTATATGAAGTACAGTATTTAAGTATCCTTTTTTTTGTTAAAGCAGCTGAATAGTCTTTTACCTTAATGCTAATCGTCTACTGAGCAGGCACATAAATCACCTTGGGAAAGAGCCGTATAGTTAATGACCCTTTAAAATGACGCATTTAGAGTCTTACTGGGAAAAACTTAAGTTCCCTTGAGGAGGAACTTCATTTACCAGGCTGCTGTCGGATTGTCCATGATACCTTTGCGATGCTAATGAGGTTACTGTTTTTACATCTCTCTGAATCCAAGAAAAGATCCTTAATAACATCTTAACTAGTGTTACATGGAACTGTTGCCTTTCTTGTTTTGTTTGCTTCTTTTGGATTTGTGTTCTGTTTTCCCAGCATCAGTGACGAGTGTGAAGTTAACTCTCCACAGGGACATTTCATTTTTCCTAAGCACTTTCATTTTACTACTAAAGGGGAGAGCATTCAATTAATAGATTCCAATTGAATGTTTGTTGGTTGTTTTTACAGATTTTTGCAATGGTCTTTGAAAAGCAGGAATTAAAACAATCCAGTGCCAGTGTTGTAATTTCAGTGACAATTAAAGCCAATGAAGAATTCTGACTGTTGGGTGTAATAATTTGGTGCTAATACTATAAATACTGTAGCGGTCCTGGGCAGCTCCCATTGGCTGTTTGGAGGTGCATCATGGGAGCGGCGAGTTTGTGCACCGTTTGTGTTGTTTCATGGCTGTTCTGTGTGTTTCAGGAAGCAAGGGGAATTGTGTGTGTGTGTGTATGTGTGCTATTTTGTGTTTGTAGGAGCAAGCTGGTGGTGGATGGATGAGGTCACCCCCAGAATGATGAGTAAGAACATTACTGACTTAGTGACCTATCCATCTACCACAATCCTTGCTCACAGGTTCATGCTCGTGCGCACCCTAGCCAGTAGGGGACGCACAGGGCACTGGTTGGTCTTTATTAAGCCTGGTATGAGCAAGCAAATAAAACCTGGCCAACTTCCTTGTTGGTTCAAAGGGGCATGTGTGTGAGTGGTCATTTAGTGGTTCTCCCTCTCAGAGGACCATTACAATACTTTGGTGCTAGAGACCTTCGCCTCCATCTTCCTACTGTACATATATGAGAGAGAATTAGAGAAAGAAAACTGCAGTTTGGTTACTTACCTGACGCAATTATTATTACATTAGAGTCTTAGAAGTTAAAGCTCCGTTATCATGGTGCCGGACTTGACAATATTTTTTCTTGAGGTTTGGCCTTGGGGATCTTTTGTGTATTAGTTCATCTGGTCACCTACACTTTTATACTTTGTAATACACTTTTGTACAGTTATGATTACAGATTCTCCACATCATATCTCTCTCTTTGTCATGGCTAGACCGAAGGTCTTATGGAGTGTTCCAAATCTACCTGCTGAAACCGATCCAAGGACGGACAACTGATGAACCTAGAGTGAGTTTACCCTTGCTTGATAAAAACACTTCACTGAAGTTTCTTTTGTTTAAATAATGAAGACATTTTTCTTTTAAGAATTTCAGTTGCCAGTTTGGCCAATTACAGGGCAAATATTTATACTGAGGGTTTGCTACTATAAATTGCTATAAAAACACAAAAAAAAGACAATACACAGGGTTCCATGCCTCATCATGTCTCATAAGTCGAAACCCCCGTACATACGCATCTACGTGTGTAATGCCCTGGGGCCATTTCTCTGTCAGTCCACCAGAGGGAGACATTCACCCACTTGATGCTCTGTACTGCACTTTTCTGAGCATTTTATTAAAGATCCTTTCAATTTCTCTTTTTACACCATTAAAAAAATTTAAAAGTAAAACTTTTTGGGGCAGCTTCGTAACCACAATTTTTTGTAAGTTGAGTATGTTGTAAGTCGAGGACCCCCTGTATAATACATCAGAAAAAATGTAAATTTGGCTGTAAAGAAAAACATCAAAATCAAGAACAAAATGTTATCATGATGTAATGTTAGCACTAAGCTAACTGTGGTGTACAGGAAAACGTTCTGGATATTAACTAAAAAAACATGTTTTACCTTGTAGGAATCAGCTTACCGTCACTCATTACGACATCCCAATTTGCTGCTACTGTGTCTTGTTTGTAATGTCTGACACTCAACTTTTGGAATTTCATGCTTTTCTGCATTAATTTGTCAGCGGTATTGTCAAACATAAATGTCTAATAATAACACCAAAAATGTGTTTTTTTTATGTCTTTAATGAGCACAACCATAAATAACTCATATCGCTAGTGGAAAAATTATGTGAATCCTCAGAATTAATATATAGATGTCTCCTTGCCAGCAATAACCTCAACCAGGTGCTTCCTGTAGCTGTGAATCCAGACATGCACATCGTTCAGGAGGAATCTTTGTCCATTTTTCTTGGCAGAACTGCTTTAGCTCTGTCATATTTTTTGGAAGTTTGGCTCTGTTCCCTTTTATTTCATAGCATCTCTATTGGGTTGAGGCCTGGTCTTTAACTCCAAAATGTGAAGTGGCTGTAACGTGAAGTTGTTACTTTACCTCATAGATGAGAATTTGTTGTCATATTGGGGTCATTTTGACTGGGCGCCCACTTCTTGGTAGAGAAGTCACAGTGTTTCCATTTGTAGATCTGGTAGACTGGTGAATTTCTAAAGTCTTTGAAATCACTTTGTAACCCTTTTCAGCTTTATGTAAATAAACAATTCAAAATTGTTGATCCTCTGAAAGATCTTTTTGGCTGAGGCATGGCTCACAAAAGCGTATTTTCCTTGTGTGAATGTGTTTTTCATTAGTCAAAGTAGCTCTGGTCCACACTTCCATACTTGTTTTCTTAACAAGCCTCCAGATATGTTAACGCCTGACTCCAATGAACTTTTTTAGGTCATTAACTCAAGGGTTCACATACTTTTTCCAATAGCAAAACGAGTTGGTTTCAGTAAAGACAAAAAAGATCTGTTTTTTTTTTGTTGTTGATGTTTTAGGCACATTGTCTCTCTCAATATGACACATATCATGACAAATTAATGCAAAAAACTGTGGAATTCCAAAAACTTTCATTATATTTAATACTTCCAATGGGGGTTGCCAATGCCAGTACTGGTGATCCAACATTTTTGTTTTTTGTCTAACGTACTTTATTCAACTTATTAATAAGAAACATTTGCAGAATCAGGACTTGACTTAGGCACCCTTATCCTACACTGCAAACCTAAACTTTTCTTATTATATTGGGTTTAAATTTGGTCTGGATTTGAAATTAAAGTGATTGGTTGATTACACAATCACTCCCTAATTCCATTAGTGTTATATGATGTGTTAGGCCTTCTGTTGAGTATCTAAAGGCCTAGTCAGTGGGAATGCTAGATTCAAGGTTGGAAAGGTTATTAAACCGTATTACGATACAATTACTAATTACCTGCAGAAAAATGTAGTCAGTAATGTAATCCAAGTATCACAATGTTAAAATAAGGTAACTGATTAATTTCCATGACTTTTTGTTTAACTCAATGCCAAACATGCAATTAAAGACAAGACAAATAAAATATTAATATTGCTTTCATTTAAAGGCAACATATCTTATATTAAAAAACACTGTTCTCTGCTCATTTTTAAACAAATACTACCACAGGGTTTAGGTCTACTTTCACCCCTGCTGATACCCGATACCCTTTGTACACAGGATATGCCAGTGGACATCACAACTTTGCAGTAGACATCCAGAAAAAGGCAAACATGCAGATAGATTACCAGCACTTTAATTCAAGGGTTCGGATGTGTATTGTTTGCAGTTGCAAATATTTCTTTCAATTAGACATTGAATCCTTGGATTTCAACAGCATTTTCACAGCTGGGTGGCACAACTTGCACTGCACTGTGATACTGTTTGCTTTGTTTTTTTAAAAAACAATATAATGCCCAAATTTCAACTACTAAGTGTATGTTTCACATAAAAACCAACTTATCAACATAATTGATCTTGACACTGAAAGTATGAAGTACCTGGAACCAGGCTGTTCTTTCTTTATTGGTCTACACTTTTTATTTTTGGCAGATGTTCTTTTATGCTTATTTATTTGTGATCTGCTTATTGATTTGTAATCTGCTACTCCTCAAGTCTGGCTAATTTGACTTCATGTACAGAGTGACTATGGTGGTGAAAATGTTGACTGCACCAAGCATGTTTATTTCACAGAAATAGGAATTATGAGAAAATGCAGAGAGATTTCTCCATTTTAGAGGCCTGAGAGGCCCTGAAGACTTCCTTCTGATGAAGTTGGCAGAATTTCTCAATGGCTTACAACACCCTCAGTCCAAAAAAGCCCAAAAAAGTGCAATTTCTTGACTTGTATGCAGATTCACCAAAAATATTGTTTTGCTTCCGCGCTGTGACGGCAGTAGATTCAAAGATGGCAACACATTTCTGCATTCTTGTACACCCTCACTCGCTCAATCGTCGAATTGCTTCCCAGCTCTGAGAAACAAGTGTCATTCCTCAACTTGTGTGTTGTATTACACCGTCCAAGGAATCGGCAAGACTATTTATCCTTCCTAATTATCATCCTCATTCCTCTCCCCTCTCTCTGGCAGTGTTTGAGGACCATCTGTTTGGATTGGGAGGTCATCCCTTGGCTGATTATGCCTTTGCTTTTGGGGAATAAGTGCTTTCGGCTCCCACTCCTTCCCCATGTCCTCACACATCAAACAGGCTGCCGAATTAGCATAATTCCCATCATTCAAATGCTATGCAAATGTGTGTCAAACATTGAAAGAATGTTGCAGTTTTGCACATTTTAAAGGCACTCCATAATTTATGTGCTCATGCATATTCAGTCAGACGCTTGATGCAACATAGAATAGCATCTGCAAAATATCCAGATGCCTTGCACTAATTGTTTTGGTCACGCAAGAGTCCAACTGACATGAAGGGTTACGTAATAGAACTCTCACTCAAACTGTGCTCTCGAAACAGTGATTGCATTAAAAGAACTGATGATTATTGCTTTTGCTCTCTATTAGTGTGAGAAATGTTCAGACATGTTTTTTTTTCATTACCAGTGCCAGCTCACTTAAAAAAAAAACAACACAGCTAGACTACGGATGGCCTGCTGCTTTGGGACACAATGGTGGTGCTGTAGTCTTTCAGTTGCATGCAAGCGACAGATGGATTTGCTTTCTCTTTGAATTCTTTGACCTCACTGAAACATTAAAAGACAAAGTTGGTGAGATTTTTACCCCTTTCACACGTGCTAATAATTTTGAACAGCACTGTTTTTTTTTTTCGGCACTACCCAAATGGAGTGTGATCATGAGAGCCTAATTATAGAGTTTGTCAAAGTTTTTTCATCTGATCTCATACTTAGACTTCACTAATCCACATGAAACTCAGTGTGATTGAAGGCTAAAATGGCTGATACAGAATAAGAGTCCCTAATTGGGTGTATCCTTTTATACTAGATCCCCCTGAAGTGGGGTATGCATAAAGCACTTTGTTGGCTTTTTAATGTTTGTTCTGCCAAGATTTAAGACATTTGTACGGCAAGTTGGCTCATTTGTATGACCCATTGCTCATTATGGCTAATTTATGGACTAGCGCCATCTAGTAAATAATGCAAATGCAAAAATCTTCTACTTCACTTGCTAATGTCTTTCTATATATCTTTAATTGTGACATACAATTAATGTTCAAACCTTACAGTGTGTATTTTGCGACCGCATTCTTTGGAAGCATGCCAGTTTTTATTAAATTTTGTCTGTTTCAATTTCTCAGTCAATCAAACTTTATCAACTCTTATTTCCAGTAGATCAGCGCACTTAGTGTGTAAAGGGATTGAAATGGAATTTAATCAACTTCAAATATAAACAATACATCTAAATGAATAAATGAAAATGGCTAAGAAGATTAGGAAATTAGATTAGAAAAAGATGAAATTAACAATTTAAAATTAAGTTCAAATTAAAATGAACTAAACCAATAGACTAGAATGTTTAAACTAAATTTTTAAAATGAGTTCCAAAAATCCATCCATCATCCAAACCACTTAAGCCATTTTGGGTCGCGGGGGAAGCTGGAGCCAAGGCAGGGTGAGTTCTAAAAATAAGGATGAAAAATATAACAAATAAAAGAAACATAATCAATAAATACAAAATATAAAAAGTATATAAATGAATTAAATCAAATGAACTAGACTCATGTCCTCTGCGCACTATTTTTCTGTTTTTTCTGTGTATAATATGTTTCACACATTTTGTGCATTTGTTTTTATATATCATTTTTAGCTTTTTAAATGATTGTTTTGCCACTCTTTTCCTGCTCTTACTTTCGCAACAATGCAAATTTCCCACTTATGGGACTAATATAGGTGCATTGTATATTATCTTAAATGAGAAACCAACTCAAATCAGAGTAACCTCCAATTTCATTGGATGAAATAATTTAGAAAAAAAACAGTGAAAGAGTTGAAACTCCTCAAAAAAAAAATTAAAGGCTGTCAGGAGGTGCATAGAAGTAAAGAGTTTAAAATGATGTCCTGTGGAGAATTCCAGCTCACTGGTGCAGGTTTCCCAGTTCTGTTTTAGCCTGTGTTTGGAGCAGGTCTGATAGTTCAATGATGGTTGTGGCAATAATAGGTTCACACTGATTTGGCTGAAGTGATTGACCAAACACACCTGAAATGGGAATTTTGAAACGGGGAATAGGCTAAAACTGTCAGCTTTGGCTAACACCGTTGCTACCTGACTCCTAGTTGGAGTGTATGATTAAACATTATATCATTATGGCATATCCTAGAAAAAAATATTGCTCTTAATCTCCCTTCCAGGAGCACTCTGCTAATAACTTTATACTTTAAAATAAGCTAACTGCCCATTAGAGTCCAATATTAACACTTAGAGCACTTGAATGTTCACCATGCTGGGAAAATCACTTTTGAACACTTTAATCAACATTGTGATTCTGAACTGACTTTCTGCACTGATGTTTCTGGTGGGTATGTGGCTCTGATCTTGAAACGAGTGAGAACAGAAATTGAGCAGAACTGGAGAGAAACACTAAAAGGATACTGCTGAAATGCTGACAAGACATGACGTTAGTAACAGGAAGCATCTTCTGTAGTACAAGTGACAATTTGACTGCCAGGAAATGATGAAAGAAGTCCCTGAAATGCCCAGATGTTCAAACCCAACTGTATAGATCCTGGAGTGGGTCTGGAACTAGACATGCTAAAATGCATTGATTTAACTGCATCTATTTTGAAATGTTAAACTTGATTAAAATGATGTATGATGATGAACCATTATATTCACCTTGGTCATTTAACCAAAGTTATTTATGAAGGAAACTTTCCAACACAGTGCAACTCTTTTTTTTTTTCTTCTTCCTAAATGGTAAAAATAAAGAATTTCAGCTTCTCAGCCATTCTCTGGAACTCTCACTGGCTGTACAGGAGCACATTGTGGCTCTCACAGCACAGCCAGTCACAACACTGCAAGATTTCAACTCGCCAGATATTTCCCCTGCTATGTATTGATGTTTGTGAGTGTCAGGTTCTTCAAGGAGAGGTCAGGTCACTAAACTAATTTTCAAAGATTTTATTAGACAGAGAGAAAAATTACAGTTACAAGTTGAGTGTTTTGTGGAAAGCAAAATTTTCCTGTAGGTGAGATCCCAAAAAGAGTGTGAGAGAGAACTCAGATGTCCAAATGGTATTTTGAAGTCTGAGCACACAGAGTGAATTTTGTCAGGAGTCTTTATGGATTCAGGACATGAATGGGTGTAGATGTTAGGTGAGTATCGGTGTGTCACCCATCAAAACCAGTTTTAACCAGATTTCTGTTATTGCCACAGAGTCTAGATGACTCAGCAGTTCATCTGAACAACTACTAAAAACATACTGCTTTTGGTCTAATTGTGTTAACAGTTCAAATTCAAATGAAATCCACTTGTGGTGAAATTTCTTGTCTTATTTCCTAAAGTAGAATAATCAAATTGAGTGATTTACTGTTCTGTCTGGACGTCATCGATAGTTCCCATGGATAAATTTCTTCATTGTGCCCAAGCCTGAGAAACGCATTATTTGGCCTTTAATTAGTCGTCAGCGTTAATCACACTGGCCAGGAGTGTGTCCTGCAGCGGTGAAGGCCAAATTACCCGTTTATTTAGAAGGCTGAAATACAATTTAGCAGAAGCTGCCGACGGTCATTAATGCATAGTTGCATTAATAAATGCAACACCCTGCCCTTCTTTAGCAATTATCGGTAACTCCAGTTGTGAACTCTAAGCCAACACTCAAGCAATGGCAGCAACAATTACATAAAGAGGACTTGTGTGTTAAGTAAAAGACAACAGCAACAACAGCAAGTGAAGCATTCCATGCAGATGGAAATGGAGAATTTATTCAGTTCAGGAGAACAAACAGTAAACAAACGAGCGGCGCACTTAAAAGAGCATGCAGATGTCCTTTCGCAAAAGCAAAAAGCCGGCATCGGTAATTGCAAGCGTGAACCTGGATTGCCTTTTCATTTACCTTAATTGGATTTGCACAGCAGTTCGGTGTTTTCACATGATCAGCGACGTGCAGGGCTGCAATGTGAGTCACGCCACCTACATGCTCTACACCGAACAATTACAGTTGGCAGAAGACTTCAGGCAAACAGTGCGAATGAAGACAGCGGGTCATGCCAAGTCAATCATTTACATTTACATGTACAAATGCTTTGTTCTTACCCCTCCTACAACTTTATCATGAGCGCATTGTAAGATTTTGTTTTACACTGTGCCAGCCGGTAAAACCCCCACTGGGAGCTCTGTTAGGCCTACACCAAGAGCCGCCAGGCCAACAGAGATATCACAGCGTCTTATGAATGCCTTTCTGATGTTAATAGAGTCCCTTTGCTTATTTGAAGGTCACTTTGAAAACCGTCCTGGTCATTCTTTGTCAGAATTCGGAAAGTGTGCAGAGGCCACACTTTTTTTGGCAAGCCCCCACCTTGCCGGTCCACGATGCCAGCCGAACAACGCCGGCATTGCTCCATCAGAGCGTTATCAGCGGCAGGCAGTAGCTTAGCCGCGGTCGCTGGTTTCAAAGGTGTATGCTGTTATAATTGCCATCACCTCGCTCGTAGTGGCCAATGAGAAAATCCTCTTTTCCGCCCTGTTCGCCAGCAATAGCACATGAGATATGTAAAATATAGAGTGGGGAATGTCATTACAGCTGCTGAACTTAGGATGAACCTGGTTCAAGGAGAAGGTGACCGGCAGGGGCATAAATCCTACCAGTGAAGCAGGAGAAGCGAGAGTTCATCGTCCAAGAAAAGAAGAACGCAAGGCGGGATCGCCACTTGGCCATGAGCAATGTCCCGGAATCCTTTAGCGTAAGTTCATTTTTCTTTCCATCATCAAATGGTCGGGGGTGAGTCGCCCTGGTTCTGGAGGATGGCAGCCTGCTGTATGTAAAGTGCTCCTTCTCAAGTGCTTTTAAATTAGGGAATAAGAATAAAGCCGAATGTGTGGGGAAAACAATGTGATCTAAATGGGCCTCATCTTCTATCAGCGGCTGCAGGCCGCTGCACATATCTGCATCATTACTCCACCACATACTCTCCATCTTTGGTGCAGACTCGGCTGGAAAACACTGTGTGGTGGCTGTACGGGTCTCTGCATCCTGCACACAGCTCTATAGCTGGTGTCAGTTTGCACCACGTTTTATTGTAATGCTTTTAATTATGTTGAAATGAATTTTTAATAATAATAATAATAATAATAATAATAATTAATAATAATAATAACTTATGCCCAAGGGGTAAGCAAAATGTACATAGGATCAGAGAAAAAAGTCCTTATTGTCTTAAAATAAGATAATTTTACAATATTCAGTTTATTTTTTTGCACTGAACACTAGACATCTGTATATTTTTTGCTTTTTTTGTTAATGTAATTTTTTTTTTTTTTAATTTAAAAAAATTCTATATATTTGTTCTTATTACACTGGCATAATGTTTTCTGCATCTGCATGTTTAAGTTCCCAAGACAGTGTCAAATGCTGATCAGAATGAAATGTCACCTTTTCTTCATGTCAGAATAACTACAGTACTGTGTAGATGAACAATAGTAGAGAAAACACGTTGAAAATGAAATGTAATATGGATGAAACAACATTTTCTTACTATGATTCTTGTGTCCACAGCAAAACAGACAAACAAAGTAACAAAAAAAATAATTTTTTCTGGGATTAATCAAGTTTTCTGATTCTAATTCTAAAACAAACTAACTAAATGTTTTTTTCTGATCTACATTTATCAATCAGTCTTAAAAAAAATTAAATAAAAAATCTCTGAGCAGGTCCCCTCATGCTGCTGAAACAGTTCTGACTGTGCTGCCCTGTGTTCTGACCCCTTTCTAGCAGAACCAGTCTTAACTTTTCAAACCACAGTTGCTTTTCTGTGAAATCAGACCAGACTGGATAGCCATCCCTCTCCACATGCATCAATGAGCTGCAATGCTGTATACCTGGATTTATCTTTTTTTTGTTTATTTGTCTTATTTCGAGAAATCAAATACAATTTTGTTAATCAGCAGACTTTACTAAGCTTTTACATCCTGTCCAAGTACCCATATTTTTTTTTATTTTGTGAGTTACATTCTTTAATTTATTTCATCTACTTTCAAAAGCTGCACAACAGTACAGCTTTTATTTTTCAGACTGAGGTGGAAAATGCAGAAAGAAATTATTAGAAAATAACACCAAAGCATTAGCAACCCAATATACAGTGGAGGAAATACTTATTTGAACCCTTGCTGATTTTGTAAGTTTGCTCACTGCCAAAAAAAAAAACAGTCAATTTTAATGGTAGGTTTATTTTAACACTGAGAGATAAGAAAATAAGAAAAACATTTAAAATAAAATGTATACATTGATTTGCTTTTAATTAAGGGAAATAAGTATTTATTTATCTAGCAGAACAAGACTTAGTACTTGGTGGCAAAACCCTTGTTGGCAGCACAGAGGTCAGACATTTCTTGTAGCTAATGACCAGGTTTGTGGAGATAGCAGGAGGAATATTGGTCCACTCCTCTTTGCAGATCAGCTCGAAATCATTAAGGTTTTGAGGCTGTCACTTGGCAACTCGAAGCTTCAGCTCCCTCCACAGGTGTTCTATGGGATTAAGGTCCGGAGATTGGCTAGGCCACTCCATGACCTTAATGCGTGTCTTCTTGAGCCACTCCTTTGTTGCTTTTGTTTTTTTGGGTCATTGTCATGTCCATTCATCCTCCCGTCGATGCAATGAACTAGTCCTGCGCCCTAAGCAGAAAACAGAAACACCCCCGAAGCATAATGTTTCCACCTTCGTGCTTGACAGTGAGAATGGTGTTCTTGGGGTCATAGTCAACATTTGCCTTCCTCCAGACAAAGCGAGTTAAAGCCAAAGAGCTTGGTTTTGTGTGTCTAATCACAGAACCTTCTCCCAAGCACACTCTGAATCATTCAAGTGTTCATTGGGAAACTTCAGATGGGCCTTCACATGTGCCTTCTTGAGCAGGAGGACATTGCAGGCACTGCAGGATTTTAATCCATTACAGCGTATTGTGTTACTAATGGTTTTCTTGGTGACTGTGGTCCCAGCTGGGATCCCAGGGATAATTATCAAGCTCCTTTTGTGTAGTTCTAGTCTGAGCTTTCACCTTTCTCATGATTTTCCTCACCCCACGAGGTGAGATATTGAATGGAGCCCTAGACTGAGGTCCTTTGATGGTCATTTTTTATTTCTTCCATTTGAACAATTGCACCGTTTGTCTCTTTCTCACCCAGCTTCTTGCTTATGGTTTTATAACCCATTCCAGCCTTGTGCAGGTCTACAATCTTGTCCCTGACATCCATAGACAGCTCTTTGGTCTTGCCCATGGTGGAGAGGTTGGAGTCTGATTGATTGAGTGTGGACAGGGGTCTTTTATACAGGTGACTAGATGAGACAGGTGTCTTTAATGTGGGTGACGAGCTGAAATTAGGAGAATCTAACCGATATGTAGGAGCCGAATCCCTTATGGTTGATAGGGGATAAAAATACTTATTTCACTCAATGAAATAAAAATAAATTAATATATTTTCTTAAATGTGATTTTCTGGATTGTTATTTTGATATCTGTTAAAATAAATCTACCATTAAAATTACAGACCGTTCATTTCTTTATCAGTGGGGAAGCTGACAAAATCAGCAAGGGGTCAAATAATTATTTCCTCCACTGTAATTATTTTCTCCACTGTAATCAAATTATACTTCAGCATTGAGTGTGACCACACTTTCCCTTTTCCACAGCTTTAATCTTTTGGAAAGACATGCCTCAGATTTTGAAAGATTTATTGACACTTCTTTTAAACTCCTATAGATGCACAATGATGCCGGAGCCAGAATGGTATCAGCAGATCAAAATATCGTCAGAAACCTACAAAACCCACATCGGTGCTTCCACAGTCTTTATCCTTTATTTTTCTTTATTTCTATTGTCACTGCAATGTCCAGCAGCCAAAACTAGGGATGCATTTTTATATTGGAATCCTATCAGTATTAGCAGATATTTGTTGCAAAGAACATGCAGATACCTGCTGCAGATGTTTAGAATTGATCAAATTGATATTTTATTGCGTTATTGGTCCCTGTAAAAGCAAACTGATTAGGTGATCCTTAAATATGGGCATTTCTCTCATCCTACCTAATTAAACCTATATAAAAAAAACACAATATGCCAATTATAGCTTTTTCATTTTGGTATGTATTTCCCAAATTTTTTGTATTATTTTTAGATCAGGCTTTGTCAGAAATGTACATGGAAATAGTGGGACAGATCGCACATTGGTGAATTTCCTGTAGTGTCACTGACAAATTTACACTCATCACTCAGGAAAACCTTCCTTCACATCTCACACATCCAGGTTGCCTTCGTTGCCATGAGCTACATCCACAATGTTACCCAGTGACAGCGCTGTAGAGAAACAGATGAAGAAAGATCCCAGTGAAAGAAAGGAGTGCTCTGTCATGCACTTATCTGGATGTAAAGTATGGGACAGGCTAGCCTGGATAGGCCAGTTGTACCAAATGAGAGAAGAGGGTTTTACAGTGTGCACCTAGCTGGGTAAAAAGATTGCAAGCAGAAACTGACATGGTTTCCCTGCGTCGGTCTGGCTGAACCGCCCTCATCTGTGCGTTCACTTCTGCCATCTGAAAATCACTGTTTATGACTTCATTTATAGGCCGTGACAATCTGCTCCGGCTCCAGACTGTTACTCTGCTGTGCTCGGTGCACATCACATTACTCAATGAGTCCATTTCTGTCTGCGTTAATGTCGCTGCGAAATGCTGGGCTGCTGTGGTAATCCTTTCTTCTGCCATTGTGGGAATCAGAGCTTCAATTTCCACCAGCACATGGTCTGAAAACGCAAGCCTGGCTTAAAGGGCTCTTAATGTGAAAAACTGAACATAATGGCACATTATAATGATGGCATTACACCGCTTTTACTTCACGATTACTCATTACTACTTCAATGTATTAAAATTACTTTTTAAGATGATACATTAGTGGTGATGCAATGGTTAACAATGTTGACTCCCTGCAAGAAGGTCCTGGGTTAGATCCTTGGGTTTGTATGGGTTTCATCTGGGTGCTCTGTTTTCCCCATCATTATCCAAAGGATTCTGGGTTAGGTTGACTGGCTACTCTAAATTGCCCATAGGTGTGAGTGTGTGTGTGTGTGTGTGTGTGTGTGTGTGTGTGTGTGTGTGTGTGTGTGGTTGTCTGTCTCCCAGACATGGGTTGGCCTCCTGTCCAGGGAACAAATGATTTGTCTATACATTTTAAATGAGCATAAAAGTTCAAACCTGTGTCTGATTATTTCTTTTATGAAGTATTTTATAAGTGTTTAAATGCTAATGGCCCCAAATCATACATTCGTTTTCCTAGTCAGGGTCATGTGGAGTAGAGCGTATCCCAGCACATATAAGGAAAAAGGCTGAGAAACACACTGGACAGGTCCACTGAGGTACTCTCGAGCAAAGTGGGATCCCACTACACTGCTCCCTGGGCGCTGTTGATATGTGAATCACAAATGCATTTCATCACAGTGCACATTGTGTGATGGTGTGTCCACAATGACAAATAGTCCCTTTCACACACTCATTCACCCCAATGGCATCTTCAGGAATCAAACCCAGGGCCTTCTCACTGATGTGTGAATGGAGACCACCATGCCACTGGCCCATCCATATTTTCACTTATTACGATATTTTTATGGTAATTATTGTTATTGTTTTATCACTGTTATCTATGGAAATTCACGTTTTCCTTGATTTTCAAAACACAAAAGAGGTTAAAAGAAAAACTTGCCAGTCCATATGCTTCATGGGAAAAAAAAGTATGGAGTTTTCTCTTCCCTCTTTAATACAGTGCCCATTGAGAAAGGTGATGGAAACCACAAAGAAAAGAAGCTTTTCAGCCATTCATTTAACAAAAAAAATTCAGATGTATTCTGTGGAGAAACCCTTTTTTGTGAGCTTAATATTATTATTATTATAAGCACATAAGCAAGGTCCTGCATGAAAGCCTAGCTACATGCATTATATTTTATGCATTATGTCCTATAAAACAATATGTAGTGTGACAATATAAAATATCTAAACACTTACTTTAGAAAATAATGCAAAGTCCTGTATAATAATCCGTACAAATATCTGAAACTTATGTAAGAAAACACAATACTGTAACTTTGTGTACAATATAAAGTGACCAAAGCAGCAACAAGCAGCTCTGTAAGACTGGACACTGCTCTGTAAGACTGGACACTGCTCTGTAAGACTGGACACTGCTCTGTAAGA
>JBBIGC010000036.1:12582012-12612252 GCA_037576955.1 Lepidarchus adonis
TGTGTGTGTGTGTGTGTGTGTGTGTGTGTGTGTGTGTGTGTGTGTGTGTGTGTGTGTGTGTGTGTGTGTTCACTAATAATTCTGACTAGGTGATGTGTTACACTGTCTTCTATGTTTAAGTAGAAAGGAGACATGAAGGCAGGATAAGAATTTTTTAATGTTTTTTGGCAGCCGTGCAACAATCCAGCAAAAATCTTTTTAGAAGAAAGGGTTTCCTTAGGCCATGAGAATATACAATGCTTCAGCCGCCAGGACAGATAAGCTTCTGAGTTGAAATCTCCTGGCCGAAAAGCTACCTTTTTGACTGATGCACAGAATGAACATTTATGCATCACTTAAATAAGTGGGGGACCGCAAGACAACTCAAAATGAAGATGTAAACTTACATAAGAAGCACAGATTATTAAATATATTAAAAATATCTAGTTTCCATCATGGGATCATCATCTGAAATAAGCTGAAATGCAGTGGAAATGTGTGCTGTGTCGTTTGAGTCCACCTTTGAGCTTGTTTTTAAGGAAAATGAACTTCAGACTGTTCTTCAGAATTGGACAATAGGCACCATGGTCAGTTGAGCAACTGAAGCCTTTAGTGAATAAAGATTCCACTTGTATATCTGCAACAGTTCATCTATTTGGTTCACAAATAATTCAGCAACATAATTGTAAGGGAAGGAGATGTAACATCTCTGTCCCAACTTTTTGGAGTATGTTGCAGGTGCCATTTAAGAAGGATGTTTTTCTTGAACTTTTATGAGTTAAGTGTTAACAAATCACACATACCATTTTTATAGCATTTTATGAAAAATATAACTTTTATGGCAATGAGGTTTATAGTAAAGTACTCAATTAGAAAGTTGGAGTATTTTATGCCACACAGAGGGGTAATGGAAGCCCCCCCCCCCTTAAGGGAAACAACAAGCCTTTTGGTTGACCCAGAAGATCATTAGGGACAGGTCTAATTTGCAATTAATTTCCAGATCTTTAAGCTGCAACTCACTCTGTCCCGAAAATAATCTTTTGTTTCACTCTTTTCAACCTGCTTCTAAACCCTGAGGGATGCTAACAAACCTCTCAGGTCCCCAAGGAGCGCTCCGTAGACACGAATGTCTCCATCTCCTCAGTCATAGAGATATGGTTTCTGTTCTTCAGCGGAGATCCAAGACAATTGCTGACAGTTCGGGCCCGTCTTCCTTGCAAGCAGCCCTTTAGGGACGGAACCTGAGGCCGCTTGGGTGCGCTTATACATGTGCAGGCTCACTAATGCCTGCCAGATATTGTTACGTCATGTTTTCTGTCCATTCCAGGCTTTTCATGACTCAGTGAATGGCAAGAGGGACAAAGAAAACGAGAGAGTGGAATTTATTGCTGTGATTCGCATGCAACTTCCCCCAGCCACAAGTTAACCAACCATTACGAGAGAGAGACTATCTAAGGACGAGAGACTAATTGAGAAAATCGTTTCAAATTGCTTTGTACTCATGTGCAAAGCCAAGGGATTAATTGTTCTTTAAGATATGTGAATGGAAGTAAACGAAAGCTTTTAAAGTGGAATCTTTACGGCTGCTCTATTCTCCACGAGGCGAGTGGGCTGGAGAAAACTGCACGCATACAGATTCACGCTGTAATTATTTAGAGACGTTTCAGATGCTTTGAGAGATTTTTTTGTGCTGAACTTCGCACGCTTCTGCAGACGAACAGTAGTTTAAATCTCGAATCATTATTGCTGCTCATCTGATGAAAAGATAATTCACACGTTTTGTCAGAACACGCTCAATAGTTGTTTTCTGCTTAGCTGTTGGAATAGAATTGCAAACGTCCAAATAATCACATCCTCTGTAACCTTCACAGCATCTAGACCTTTACGCTATATAAACGACTACTAAATTAAGCCACTTTATTAGAAACACCTACTGTGTGCATCCGCTTTCTGGCCACTTTACTAGAAACACCTACTGTGTGCATCCGCTTTCTGGCCACTTTACTAGAAACACCTACCGTGTGCATCCACTTTCTGGCCACTTTATAAGAAACACCTACCATGTGCTTCCACTCACTGGCCACTTTATTAGAAACACCTGCCATGTGCTTCTGCTCACTGGCAACTTTATAAGAAACACCTACATTGTGTTTGTATTCACTGGTTACTTGAGAAGAAACATCTGTTTTGTGCTTCTGCATTGGCCACTTTATTAGAAACACCTGCCTAGTATGACCACATACTGGCCAATTTATTAGAAACCCACACCTTGTGTTTCCACCCACTGGCCACTTTATTAGAAACACCTGCCTAGTACGGCCACATACTGGCCACTTTATTAGAAACCCAGGCCTTGTATTTCCACCCACTGGCCACTTTATTAGAAACACCTGAGTGACTGAGGCCTGCATCAGCACTGATGTATGGCGGAATGGCGGTACATCTTGCAACTTTTTTCTAATCAATATTGCCTGAAGTTAGCGATTTTCAAAATTCCTTTCATCACTTCATTAGAAATATGTCAAGTTAATTACGCAAGCTATAAATGGTGAGAAATATGGCAAGCATGTCATGTTTTGCAGCGGACTGTACAGCAAGCTGTGCAAAATAAATTACTCATTTATTGATATTTGGGTCTGTAAGCAGAATACAACTGGGTCCGAGGGGAGGCAAATTGCTGGGCTTGACATGGGGGAAAAATTACATTTGGAATTAGAAATGTACATGACTTCCACATGATGGTCTGAGATTTGCCGGCCTCATCTCTATTAACCTAATGCCTTTGCTGATAAGAGAATTATTCATGTTTAAGAAGGAGCACTTTTTTCTCCCACTGCCTCCAAATCCAATTATACTTTTGCTTTGTGGAGAATATTGTGAAGTAAATGGTCATTTAAAAGGGAATGAGGAGTTAAATGATGTACTAGCAAGTATTCTGTTATGTTATTCTAGGAAATCGAATGGAAAAATGCTGTTTGTGACCTATTGGTAAAATGTCTTATCTGAACAAATATCACAGCCAAGCATTTATTCCCAGTAAAATGTCTACACCTTAAGGGTAAAATAAAAGGTGGTGAGTGTATGTTGCTAATATGAAAGTACAAATGAAAGCAACCCAAAAGTGCTCTGAGTGTAGAAGATCAAAAGGAGTCTCGAGAGGCTCTCACCTCAAACATATCACATCAGGTCAACAGCCACAGAAGATTTTATATCACAGAAGGTCTGAGTGCAACTTTTTCTTTTTTCTTTTGTTAAAATCTACGGTCGATTCTATCTGCTGGAGCACAGAGGCCACAATCTGCCTTATTTGTAAGCAGCACATTCCCTCAAATATCTTCAGTGCTTTGCCACCCAACAGTGAGCGCTGTGGCTTGTTTGCTTGTATCAGTAGTGAGACATTTAGACACATGGACTAAATGATCAAGCCTTTTAAAATACTATCATGTTAAAATGGAGCTCATATCACAAAAAGCCAAACAGTTGATTGCTTTTTTATTAAAACATTTGAAGGCAATAAGAATAAAAGATGCTTTCACATCTACCTTATTTGGTCTGTTTGATTCGTTTCACTTGCAGTGTGAATTCTTTCTCTTTTTTTTTGGACAGTTTGAACATTTGGACTAAATGCAGAACGATGAGGTAGACAATTGTTACCCATCAGATATTAGAAGATGAAAAAGAACCATAAAAGATGTAGAGAATACAAAATACATGTTTACATTACATTAGTCATTCTTAATTTTGATGTGTAAATATGAAGATATAAAAGATATAAAGATATAAAACTCAATTGCTTTAATGTATTGTATTGTTCTGTTGTTTCCTTTCATTGTACATACTATAGCACTACAAATACAAGTTCAAGTGCAATTACTCACATGCTATTACATGTTATGAGGGTCCTTTCGTTGAAGTGTATTGTATTATAGTATTGTAAATGTCCTCATCTACTGTTATTACCTCCACAATTATTGGTTCCGCTGGTTAAGATGTGTTCTTAGGCTTCTAATGAATTCATATTTTGCCCAAAAAATATAAACTCACAATACTAAATTGAGAAAATTCCAAACTTTAATTGAGGTACTTTTATTAACTGGGAATAAAATCCCACATAAAAGAACAAAAAAATCATGTGTGCCACAATAATTAACACAAAAAGCTCAGTTTTAGCCTCATCTGATCAAAGCACACTGTCTCAGTTAAAGTCACAGTACCACTTAGCAAACTCAAGATTTTTCCCTTTCTGTTTCCACATAGGTGCTTTTTCCTTGCATGCTTCCCAAACAGCTTGTTGGCATGGAGATAGCATCTTACGGTTGACATGGAGACTCAGTGATGTAACATGTGAATTGTAGAAGTGTGTGGTTTGGGATAGAAAAACTGAGACAAACTGTTTTTTGGACCTAAAGTCAACTTGGAAAAAAACTCATTTCTAAAGCTGAAATACATTTCCTGAAAGGATTATCTGATAAAAAATAGTTTACTGGATACAAAATTAATCGGTTCATTCATTTTTCTACATTCAAAAGAGAACTTACAACACTCATTGAGTGGAAAATAAGCAAGGTCTCCAGGACAAAAAAGTGAGTACATTTGAGTAGAGAAGAATCGATTACCGTGTAGTGGAAAAGCTAAATTATATACAGTCATATGCAAAGGTCTGGGCACACTGATCAGATTTATTTTCAATGAGAAATGATGATACGTTCTATTTAAACTGGAAAGTCAGACATTATGAGGTCCCAAAAGGAAATTTCAACTGAGCGCCTCTTTCACCAAGCCAGACTTCAGAATCCAAGATGGCTGCTACATGAAACAATAGCAGTAAAAGCTTTATTGGCAATTTTGTTTTCTATATGTTTTATTAAATCAGTCACACATATAGTACTGCCCAACCTATATCTGTGAATATGTTGCTCTGGTGTCTGTTTGCATAAAAAGTGATTAACATTGCACTGAAATGCACTCAACTTGTGTGACGTAATTCCTAACTCTGATGTCTGATGTAAATGGAACAATATTACTGTTCTGGCTGTATTTAACATGTAAAAAATAAAGCATAAAATTGGGCATTTGCAAAACTTATGGCATATTTAAGTTTGTTTCTTATAAAGGATATTTAACTATTTTTTGCTTAGAAACTCAACAGGGATTTATTCAAAATCATGTTTAATTCTAAGGCACAAAGAAAGGCTAGAAAATGGTAGCATTAAAATAATGACAAAACAGTGACCATATGGTCATTTGAAGGCCTTAAATATGGTTGTTTAAAAAAACATATTCAGTTGTTTTAAATTAGAAGAGATGTGTTAGTAAGCTTCCTGAAAATATCTGAGCAGCCATGTGGTAAAGCTCTTCCTTGCAGATGGTCCTAACATATACAATTTCTTTATTTGTTCCATATTTTCTTCTATTTTTTCTGTTGCACTAAAATGGATTATCACTAAGTATAGTGGCAAAGCAAAAGCAAATATTTTGGCTTTTTTTAATGAAGGTGCATCAAAGGGCTCCTATAAGATCCCATTATTGTTCCGTTGCTCTTTAAAGATCTGCCAATGAGATGATAGGTGTGAAGAACCTTAAAGTTTCAAGGACCTCTGCATAATGTAATGGCTCTGTACACCAATGAAATCTGTTTCTAAAAGCATATGTTCCAGCAAAGAACTGCCTGAGAGCTTTTTCAAGGGTGTATCTACCTTATCGCTATTTATCTGTCTATTGGCTTTGACCTTCTTGACCGCTCTGGAGTCATTTGCATGGGCCTTCCACCTCCTGCTGTGATCAAAGCCTTGCCTGGATATTCCAGAAATTTTAATAAATAATCCACTATCTCTCTGAAACTTCTGTCATGATTTGTAATGAGCTTTAGAACTGCCAATTCATGAACGTCGTATCTCCTCCTTGAAGTTCTAATTGTACCGTACACTTATACAGCATGATCTCAGGGTTCCCAGGGCTGTTGACTTGATCTCTCACTTCTCCAAGTGGTCACTTGAGCTTATACAGTAATGAAGGACCCTTAAGATGGCATTTCTTCGAAAGCAAGTTGATGAGCGCATGCTAAAAACTGGGCTGTACTGTAAGGCGGATGTTGTCAGTAAGGATGTACTCACTGTAACCTACTGCAAACGTTGGCTATGTTTGGATCTGTTGTTTATATTGAGACCTTTACATGATCATGAAACATGAAACATGAAAGTGCTTTTTCTTGTCCCTGACAAGATATTAATATGGATAAAACCCATATATCAGATTTTATTTACTGAACATGTGATTTTTCTTGCTGGGGAAACACGATGCACTATACAATATGGAGCTGAATCCTAGAGCTACAGGAACATAGAACTGTTTCCAAAAAGCAATGCAAGAGCATCAGGCCCTGGTAGCATTGGTGTATGGTTGGTGTGGTGTGGAATTAAATGTGAAAGAAGTAGTAGTAGATATAAACCAAAGTACTGAATAAAACATGTAAAGAGACAAATAAACAAAGAACCATAACCTTAACAGGGAACCATAAAGCCAAGCCAACAAGCGACAAGAAGGGACAGAAACACTGGGGTATATACACAAGATCCGAGAACCAAACTAAGAACACCTGAACATGTGACAAGGCACCGGACGAGACACAGACATGTGACCGAAATGAACCATGACAATTAGGCTGTTTTCTAAATGATTAAAAGACATGCATGTCTAGTGAAAATGAGAAAACAAAGGGCTATTTTAGCCACATTTCATTGTTATTTCACAGAGTTCATCCAGTGCTGGTTGTTCTGACACCTTTCTCACTCAGCAACTTTTCATGCCACAGCAAGTTTTTTGGCAGAGGATCAGACCAGACAAGCTAATCTTCACTCTCCACATCCATCAGTGAGTATTGGAAGTCCATGACCCTGTTGCTTGCTTACTGGTTGTCTGTGCTTGGACCACTTTTGGCAAGTACTAACCACTACATACCAGGAACACCTCACAATACCTGCCATTTTGGAGATGCTCTCATCTAGAATTCGGGCCTCAGATCTTTAGCCCATTTTTTTCTGCTTCCAGCACATCAACATCAAGAACTGACAGTTTACTTGCCATCTAATATACCCCACTCAATGCCAGGTTTCACTGTATATGAGATAATCAATGCTGTTAACTTTATCTGGCAGTGTGTTTTGATCTCAAATTAACCTACACTTTGTTCACAGAAGCTATACCGTATTCTGTAAGTTCCAAATTCAATCAATTTAATTGTTTATACTCATGGTATGGTATAATGTCACAGATATAGAACTGTTAAGGTCTCCAGGGGCGTGTCAAGTAAGATACATCTACTTCAGCCTGTTTCAGTTTAAGTGTTGTTAATAAATTGATGTTTAAAAAATGTTTTGTCTCACTCCCATTTCTTCTTGTAGCTGTTTCAAGCATGCAACATGTGATTTTTTGCCATTTGTCAAGTGGTCTTAAACTTTTGATCGAGACTGTATATGCAGATTTGTAGTGGTGACCAAAAATCCATACAAACCAACAGTTTTAATCATTTTAACAATTTCATGCAAAAATTATTAGACAATTTCTCAAACAATTATCAAAGACTTTTTTTTTATTTTTGAATGAATTGCTTTAATAACAACAAATACTTATTGTGTCATGTAATTTTTATTACTGGTATAATTTTACAAAAAATGCCATTATAAATGGTTTATGAATTGTTTTTAATTAGTTTATTTTAAATAAAGTAGGGTGTAAATGCATTAATGCATAAATCAGTCACAGACCTGTAACAAATCACATCCCATAGTATTCAAAAACGCTTAATCATGAATGCATGTCCATAGCATAAGTCAAGTTCACCCAAGACATCCTCTTTAATTTATAAGTTATAACTGCTTATTAATGATTTTTGAAGGTTCTGACCTAATAATTAATGTACTAATTTTTATGAATCATTCATAAATTTGTTTAGGCTTTTAGGGTAGGCTTATTGTAAAGTGACTTAATTATCATCATTATTATTATTCATTCATTTCCCAAACTGTGTATTCAATATGTGTCATGGGGAAGCTGAAGCCAATCCCAGTTGACTGTGGGCTAAGGCAGGGTTAACCATGGAGCATTTACACACCTATGGGAAATTTAAGGTAGTGCATCATCCTAAACCACAAGTGGGACAGTGTGAGGAAACCAGAGAACCCTGAAGGAAGCCCACATCAACAGGGGGAGAACTTGCACACTCTCCACAGAAAGACACGTGGCCCACACAGGGATCAGTGATTCTGAGGCAACAGCACTAACCACTGAACCACCATGCCACCCCATTATTATTAGTTCAAATTCAACATTTATTTATCACATACACAGTCATACACTGTACAATATGCAGTGAAATGCTTAAATGACCGCCTATGAGATAAACAGTTAACAAGAAATAAATAGAACAAATATAAAGAAAAAATAACTTCAAAAAATACATAAAAAATATAAAACCTTATCTATATAATGAGAAAAAATATAAAGATGAATTTAAATGAAATAACTGTAAATGACCAGGAAGTGTGTGTGTAAATGTCCAAGGTCCATTAATGTCCATGAATGTTCTTGCCATTGTTGCTGTTGTTTCATTGTATTCCAGAATGTCAGGTACATGACTTTCAGTAGCTAAAAACAATAGAACACTTTCTTAGTGAAATTACTAATATCTGTAATATCTCTTTTTACATATGGAGTATTATTGTGATTATTATTATTATAGGTTTGCTAAGTAACAATCAAAAGGAGCATCTATACTGTATCAATCACAGAGGGGAAATTAATCTGTGCATTTAACCCATACAGTGCAGTGAGAACAGTGGGGGGTAGGGGTCTTGTTCAAGGACATTATTTCCTGCTAGCTGGTTCCGGGAATCGAACCCACAACCCTTCAGTCACAAATCCAGTTCGGCCGCAGCTGCCCAGTGTTCTGTGCTGTTGTGAAAAAGTGTCCGGTCTCTGTAGAAGAGGACAGGCCCATAAAGTAACTGAGATGTCTTTGTTTTTAGATAGCAGACTCTCTGAAATGAATGGAGGTGAATGGAGATCTTCTCTCATGGTCTTCTAGCCTTAAAGGATTGGGGGTTAGGATGATTCCAGAACACGTCTATCTTATAAAGAATACTATATTATCTTTATTAGACTATATTTTCTCATCTCAGCTGCTGACTTCAACTGGTACTCTTTTGTAGCCAAATGCTGAGGAGCTGACTTCATCTAGAACTAGCATGAAATCAACTGAAGCAGTTGTAGTAGAGGAGGAGGTAACAAAGCTGTGTACAACCCGTCAAAACAGTGAAGCAGGACTTTCCTCTGTATACTCTGGCACATAGTCTGCACAGGTGTAGATCTGCAGGCGCAGGAGTATAAATCAGCCTTTAATCGGGCGCTCTGCATGCCAAATGGGCTAAAATCGCGTATGGCTGGCTTCATGCTCTTCATTTTTCTCCCACCCTTGGCTTTCACACGATAGGCCATAATTCTACAACGGTGCTTTATGTTTGCTGTAAAAAAGCTCACTAAACAAAACCCAACTAACTTTTGAATTGTCTATTCTACTGATGCATGTAGTGCCCTGCAGCCACATTTATTCAAGCAGAACTGCAAATATACTGTACTCTGATCAGCCATAACATTAAAACCAACTTGCTGTTACTGTGTAGGTCTCCTCATGATGCCAGAACAGCTCTGAATGTGCTGCACTGGGAGTTCTGACCTGTTTCTACCATCAGATCAGGCCAGACAGGAAAACCTTCACTCATCAATGAGCCTTGGACACCTAGGACCCTTAAGACCCTTAGGTATTGCATTCCATGAACTCCTAACAAGACATGGCATTTTGGACAAGCTGTCATCTAGCCATTACAATTTCAACTTCAGACCCTTACACTTACCCATTTGACCTGCTTCCAACACATTAACTTCAAGAACTGACTGTCCCATTGCTGCTTTATATATATTCCACCCTTTGGCAGGTGTAATTATGATCAAATAACAATACTAATTTTTAACTAATTTAACAGTAAATTGTCAAAGTTGGTTATACTCAAATATCAACAATACACACTGAAAACTGGTGGGTTTGTGAGTTTTGCACTAAAGGACACTAAAGAAGATAAAAATTGCAATGTTTTTCAGTTAAACAAATGATAAAAACCATTTTCACAGCCTTTAATTTATGAGACTCTATTTTATTTAATTTATATCTTTAATATTTTATGTTTTTATCTTACTTTTAATATTGCCTTTTATGCTTTTTTTTCTCTCTGTCGGGCATTATGCTGTAGGTCAGACATATTTCATCTTTTTTTGCACTTCTAATTCTGGTAAAAATGGCATTTTTATGCTTATTTATTTATATTGTTGAATTCTATTCTCTATGTTTGTCTTTATGCTTCTCTATTTTCTTGTGATTTTCTGTTTATCCTTGTAAAGCATTTTGAATAACCCTGTGTATGATAATGTGCTATATAAACAAACTTGCCATTCCTTATAGAAATAGGCTTTGTGCGCAAATGGAATATTCTGTTCCAAAACGTTTTGATGCTGCAGCTGATTGCTGTTGTGGTCGTGCTTGTTTTACTTCCATCCTTCCTGCATTCACCTTGTTTTCCCTGAGTGGCCATCCCCACACGTGATGACCTATAATGGCTTGTACATGCTGACAGAGACCTGCTTCACTGAACATAGTAGGAGCTGAGACGAACGCAGGCCTGTCACTTTTATAGGCAAATGTAAGAAAGAAAATAATCCATGGGCCAGATGGGGCAGACAAGCTTCTCTCGTTCCTTTTCATCCTCTTTCTTCTTTGAGCATTCTGTGCTCTCTTCCTCACTCCCTTTCTCCACCCACATCCATTTCTACTTGCCATTCAAACTGACTTTTGTTCTTGTCTAACTTTATCCATCGCCTTTATCAGCGGCAGCGGCAGCAGTTCTGAGGTGACAGCATTTAATGGCTGGAGGAACCGGACCAACATTCACTGCTATTATTGCCGCTGATGTGCTGAACCTTGTCACTGAACTATTGGATGTTTAGGCTTAAAATACAAGAGGCCACACACAGGCAGTTCAGAAAAATAAGTGACAAGTGGCAGAAAATGACACAACAGAATTTCAGCGGTGCCTTATGAGGAGCGAGGCAGGCGATGTGTGCTGTCAAAGCACAAAATCATCAAAGACCCCACATTCGCTGCCCGTGTAAAAGTCAGGCACTGAAAATAACTTCAGCATTGTCCTTCTGAAGCTGTGTAGTAGGTTCTCTGTTTAAGAGTTAAGGAATGAATCTTACAATCGAAGCAGACACTCACTGGTCGCTTAATTTCAGTATTGCTTTAATTATTAATTATTATTAATATTTTTTATTTAATAAATTCACATTTATTCATTTGACTGACACTTTTGTCCAAAGTGACTTAAAGGTACATGAACAACCAAGCATGAGATCAGACATGACAACACTGATGTGAGAGTTACAAGGAGTTCAATACAATCTTCTTGGCCATAGAAAACAGTGCAGATGCTACAAGAGTGCAGAGAAGAGCTATAACAATGCTTTCTGAAAGAGAAACACATTCTACACTATCATTAAGTGCTTATGATTAAGTCTAAACAGGCAGTAGGTGCTACAGCATAAACAACATGGTCTATTCATGTGTACGAGTGCTAAAAAGTCCAGGATATTCGTCTTTGTCATAAGTGCTTCAGCATCGGCTGATGTTAAGTGCTTGAAGTGCTTCTTCACCTGCGTATGTTTTGTTGAAGCATGTCTGACCACACATGTTGCAATTTTACAGTACCTCTTTCAGTAAAGAGTCGTAGCAAACTTCCACCACCTTTTAACACCTGGTTAGGCTACAGCTGGTATTCACATCAGTGATGTATCTATGACTCTCAGTTTTCACAAAATTGGCCTCACTCATTCAGAAAATTGAAAGTTGATTGATTGGTTCTGTCACTTCATAACTGTGTAGGTGCATTTTAGTTTTTTAAGTCTATTTATTAAAATATTTTAGTCTTAGACTTTTCCTTTCAATCCGCTTCTTTGTGAAATATGTTGCTAGAGTCCAGAAATTAAAGCAAACCTGCCAAGTGTCCAGTCACAAAAAAAAACACCAACAAGCTTTCAGAATTTTTCAGTGTTGAGTGGATGGGATTTTAGATTTCAAATTTGACCCATGTCTTAAATCATTTCTAATAAAGAGGCCAGTGAAAGTAATTCTAATTATAACACTAGTTTCCTATGAAGTAGACCGTGAGCTGAACTACCAGGTTAGAGTTTCTTATGAAGTGGACAGTGAGTGGAAGGCGGGTGTCCCAAAAATGTGACTACTGATTGTATTGGTATTTTTCCCCTAGTTCCAGTTTAAAAATACCTGGGGAGATAGGAGTTGAGCAAAAAGGGACATAATTTAGGTAGCACATATGTTTTGACATCCACAGCCATGGGCAATGCCTTGAAGCTCATGTTGCTCCAGGGCTCCTGCAGCATGGTAACTCAGATACCTTCCAGCCTGTACCAGGAAATGCTCATAGGTTCGTTTTTTAGGTTCGTGCTGTGTTGGAAAACAAACCATGCAGTTACTCCCTCACAAGTGCACTGCACCCTCGAGACAAGGAAAATCCAGATAGCCAGGCTGAGTGAAAAGGAATAAGATAACCTACTGTGTGGACTAGTGTGCAAAGACCAGGTAAGGCTTTAAGGAACTGGACTGTAGGCTTTAGAAGAGCACTTGTATTTGATCATAATCGGGCAAGGGATATTTTTTTTTTTTTACTTATTTTTGACTTTTGAGTCTGAAAAAGTCGCTTGAATGGAAAATGAAATTCCTTATCGATGACCACACCACTGCACATTTATTAAGGCTGAGAAAAAGCAAAAAAATAAAAAATAAAAAAAAGCTACAGATTCGGCTAAGAAATAGGCCAGAAAAAATGACAAATTGCCTGGCAAACACAATAAAAGTAAGAAATCATTTTAATAAACCTGAGATGTCTTTGACAACCCATTTCTTCTTATTTGCCTAATTATATTAGCATTTGGAATTAAAAATTTAGATTCCAGCATGGGTTTCTGACAGCTAATTACCCTCATTAGCAAGCCATTCATGCAGCAGTAGATCTGCTTTTTCATAAAGGACAAAGTAATCAGAAATTCTACCATTATTCATGCTAATATCTCTGAATTCATGTGCATGCAAAGGGAAAGCTGATGAAAAGACAAATGTTGTTTTATGCCAGCCATATATTTACATTAGTCCCTCATTTCTCAATCTAGTTTAAATGGGAGATAATAATGCTCAAAGTTTAATTAACAGATTGGGTCATTTGAAAAACGTCCACGGAAAACAATAAGCGTCCATTTTTAATGGTATTTCACTATCCTAGATGTGTCACCCTTCGAGGCCATATGACAGCAGTTTGAATTCATTTCAACATTTGATAAAGGCTTTTATGCAGTAACGAGCCAACATGATACAAAGAGCCTAATAATAATTACACCATCAGAGACGAGCAACAATCAAAGCTTTTGCGACGTTTGGCTCTGTAATATTCTGTGTTTAGTATCCAATCATCAAAAACTGTGATGAAGTCCAGAACATTGAACTTGAATGGCAAAGCTATGGAAGATGTCCACGACTTTTTAAACAGCGATGGCAGCAAATAATAAAGGCAGAATATGTAGCTTTTCTTTTGGATGGGTTGGCTTTGGTTTTGTTTTCACTTCATTTCACATCATTAACTGCCTAGTAATATAATTTTTTTTCAATTGTGTTTCATTTCAGCAAGAACAACTGCCACCACCAAACCCCCAAAACAGGACTTGGTTTCAACTCCAGTATTGAAGAGCAGGAGTCCTTGTTCAAATACACCCGGTTAACCTCATCTGCTATCTGCGAGGTTTTGGAGTTTGCTTGAGGAATAGAGTTTTCTGGTAAACTGCGATGCTTGGACGGTGTCACCCCCAACCTGACATGTTCGCTCAGGTTTGTTGATGGTCGTGGTTGTGGTTGGCTGCCTTGTGACCTAGGATGCCCTCATGTCTGTGCTACCTCCTGGCTCTCCCCTTTAGCTCTGCTGTTATAGAGAGTTTTGCCAGAGCCATAATATTGAGCATACCTCTCTCTCTGAGCTACCGGATCATTGCCCGAATCATGGGAGGCAGACCAACCATGACATGATGAACCCCCTCACTTCTACTGAGCAGGGCCCATATGGAACGAACCACTTACCCGATCTCAACTTCAGAACTGCAGCTGTCTCTTCATATTGTACTCATTGCTTCTCTTAGTTCTTAGTCTTATTTGTTCATTTATTTTTTCTATCTGTTATCACTCTCCTTATCTGGTGTCGACCAGAGGAGGATGGTTTCCCCTACTGAGCTTTGGTTCCTCTCAAGGTTTCTTCCTCAGTTCAAGGAGTAGTTTTTTCTTGCCTCCGTCACCTTGGCTTGCTCATTAGGGGCTCAGACCTGGACCTTGTAAAGCTGCTTTGTGACATCACCTGTTGTAAAAAGTGCTATAGAAATAAAACTGAATTGACTTGACTTGAATTACCAAACTGTGCCAGACACTGAGCCTCCAGGAATGAAACTGTTGTACCCTGGTATAGGATTTCTTAACTTGATGTTGCAGACCAAAAGTGCCCAACTTTGTTCCTGGAGAGCTACCACCCTTCATAGTTTAGATCCATATCTAATCTAACACAACTGGTTAGTTGTGTTTTCCTTTTTCATCTTTTTATTTGTTTTCTCTATTGTAACTGTTATCCAGTGTCGAGACCTCCCCCTCCCCCGCCCCCGCCCCCTTCTGAGTCTTAGTTTTTCTACATTAGTTTGTTATAAAATGTGATCTGATCTTCATCCAAATCAAGGGTATTAACAAACATAATGTAAAAAATAATAACACAAAACATTCTGATATTGTTATGTCTTTATTGAGAACAACCATATACAACTCATTTTGCTTGTGGAAAAATGAACCCCTTGTGTGAACCCTTCAGTTAATGACCTCAAAAAACTAATTGGAGTCAGGTGTTAGCATACCTGGAGGCTTGTTAAGAAAATGAGATTGTGAATGTGGACCAGAGTTAATTTGACTGAAAATAACCACTCAAACATTTAGAGTTTGATTCACACAAGATCAATATGCTTATGTGGGCAATGCCTCAGCCAAAAAGAGCTTTCAGATGATCTACGATCAAAAATTGTTGATTTACATAAAGCTAAATACAGCTACACCAGTGTGCAGTTAAGCAAACAATGTACAAATGGTGACACTTTGGAGCTGTGGCTATCCTACAGAGAAGTGGCCGCCCAGTCAAAATGACTCATCAATGAGGTAAAGGAACAACTCTGAGTGACAGCCAAAGATTTGAAGGCATCATTGGAACTGTCTAACCTCTGTGTCCATGAGTCTTCAGTACGGAAAACATTGAACAAGCAGGGAGTCTATGCCAGGACACTACGATGGAAGCTACTGGTTACTAAAAAGAATATTACTGCACTCCTGAAATTTGTGAAAGAGCTTAAAGACATTCCACAGTAGTATGAGGAAAATCTTTTGTGGACTGATGACGCGAAGATTGAAGAATATCCAGCATTACATCCGGCATATAAGAGCACTGTAAATCATCATGAAAACATCATCCCAAAAGTAAAGTATGGTGAAGAAAATCATATGTAAGAAAAATGTAACTATCCAAACAAACTTGGACAGTCATTACAGAGGTGTTCACATCTGCACATGGCAGATTTGTGTGAGGGTACAGCTGGGTATTGCAATCTTGGGATCATTTTGTTAGAGATGTTGTATATGCTTCGCTTGCAATAACAAACAACAGATGGGTTATATTTTTTACTGTTTTATTACCTTTCAATTTAATTTTCAGCGATCTGTTGCTTACCGCCCACCTACAAGAAGAAAATGTTATTATTATTATTTATATTTTTTACATTTTTTAATAGTCTGTTTCTATCATAATAGTAGTGGAATAATGCACATTGGATCACTTTGCTTAAAAAAATCAAGGAAGCAGAAATTATACACATGCCACTTAAAGGCAATGCTTAATGTGGTGGATTCTGTATTTATTTTATTAATTTATAATACAAAGTACTTATTTTTATATTTTATATATTTAGCTATTTGAAGATTCAATTTCTCCAATATTTTATTTATTGTGTTGGCTTTTGCATGTATTTTAAATATTCGGGTTAGGTTTATATTAGCAATTAAGTAAACTGGGCAATTATTTACATAAATTGTTTATGACAGCAAATATTTATTTTTACTTTACATGGTATTTGTAACCACAAATGTGCAAATATTGATATTTAGCTGGAGTAAGTTTCCTCTCTTTCAGTGATTTACACATACGGGACCTAAGTGCTTATAGCACACTTGTGGTTAACCTCATAATGAAATGGGGATCCTGTTTGCCTTATTTATATTTAAGATGGATGGGGGGGGGGATTTCCACAACATTCAGAACACAGCACAAATTTATTTAATATAACTTCATATTACATAATTCATTTTAAATAATTACATTTTAAAAATAAAGACTAAATAATGCACTCCAGTAAAGCCTGACTGAGGCCTTTAATATTGCAACCAATGTGCCGGTTGCTGGCGAGTAATGCAGTGGGAATAGAGCTCCACTCTGAAATCCACTGCTTAAATGAGTAAGTTTTCTCACATGACTTTCCTTTTATACTTCAGTACCAGGGCAGTAATGAAGTCCCTTTTACGCTGTCGTCAGCAGTCTTTTTTGATGTGCTTCTCAGTTTTCTATGCATTTTTCCAGCATGTATTTGAAAATCAAACATGGCATCTTGTGGAGAAAGCGGTTGTAATCCTAAGTGCATTATTGAAGGGCTTGACAGTGAAACATGCAGAGTGACAGGAGGGCCGCATGCTCCATCTCTCCGCTTTATCTTTCCCACCGGCCTCCTTTCCCTCTGACGTTTTGGAATGTTTTTAACCTATTTCCATTCAGTCTCCTTTTGACTACATACACTCCAGCTTTTTTCATTCTACACTAGTTTCCAGCTACGCCCAAGGACATTGCATGGCCTTTCAGAGGTGTAGCTCATGGTTTTTGTGTCTTTCTAACTGCACTAAAGGAACGTATTGTGCTGGTACAGCGAGGAAGGTTTTGGTCAATTATTTATATATTTAGTTAGGTAATCCAAACTGCTTTCCCAGTTACGGACATAGGGAAGCTGGAGCCAATCACACAATGTGCACAATGTAAGGTAAACTGTTTACATGCACACACTCACACCTATGGCCAATGTAGAGCTGCCAGTCAACCTAAATCACAAGCCTTTTGACAGTGGGACGAAACCTACACAAACACTGAGAGAACTCCTTGAAGAAAAGCACCAGTGGCTAACATGGGATCTTCTTGTTGGGAGGCAACAACGCTAACCAGATCACCCAGTGCCATCTATTTATTCATTGTTCTGGGATTGCAGTGACTCTTCATCCAGGCCAGAATGAATGAAAACTCCTGGGTATTGTTAGAATAATCTTATTTTTCATTTCTTTTCCATCTGTCCTGTCCTGACAGTTTTGGCAAACAGCATGGGAGTTCTGGTTGCCTGTAGTGCCAGGGCAGTTTTTGCTCTGTGAGTCTGGGATATTCTTCTTAAACTAGTAAGAAACTTGGATGTTCCCCTTTTGCAGAGTTTACTTTATTATTTCAAATTCATCTCCGGCAACAGAGTGGACAACAAAAGAGGATATCATGGATAAACAAGAGCAATAACAACATACAACACATTAGTAATGATAGCGATAATGATAATGATAATGATAATAATAATAAAAATAATAATAATAATAATAATAATAATAATAATAATAATAATAATAATAATAAAATCTAAAAAGACTTCCTGATCCTCCAATGTGTTCCACCACTGAGCTTTGGTTCCTCCCAAGGTTTCCTCCTTACTTCGGGGGGGTTTTTCTCGTCTCCGTCGTCTTGGCTCATTAGGGGCTCAGACCCGGACCTTGTAAAGCTGCTTCGTGACAACATCTGTTGTAAAAAGCGCTATAGAAATAAAACTGAATTGAATTGAACTAGTACCACTGTCTAAATATAAAAATTCCTTGATGGTATTTCAGTTCCAGATCAAACTGGCATTGAGCCTTTATATTATGACCTTAAACACACACAGTACTAACCACCATTTTGTGTATTTACCTTCCAGTCAAAATGGCAGGTAAGTGCAAGTCCTTTCTTTTCAGCATTGGGGAGAAAAGCCTCTTTACTTCTAACAGATAAACAGAGACTGGAAAATGAAAGTGTAAAAATAAATGAGAGTTGTTTAGGTTCATAAACCCACACAATTGAACCCAAAGATGAATATGAATTATATGCAAGAAAAAATGTAGGCCATAAGCCCTAAAACAATAACATCCTTATGAGTAGCCACTGCATCCGGTATTTCCACATAAAATGTAAATGTGTGCGATTCAATCATGTGAATGAAAAGGTTAAGTTGCTAAATGGATTTCAAGGCCTGTTCATCGATGGGAAAACTGAAATGGGAAGATTCCATTTTTGCCCGCTGAGTGCTGGCTTGTTTTACTTTGTCTGTAATGAGCCATGCCGACACACCTCTGCAATCAGAAGAGCATGAAGGCCAAAGCCAGATGCGCATGAAGAAGCATCAAAAGAAATGGCAATAAAATGAATGCAGCCCAAGGCGAAAGCTTCACTTTTGATGTCTCTAAACTTGAGACTGTCCATTGATCATACTTTCATGAGGTGGGGTTTATGTTGTTAATATCTTGCATTGAGCCCACTGTATTTGTCTTCAAACGCATAGAGTAACCACAGCTCTGCAATTAGCAACCCTTATAGTGTGGTCCTCTAATGTATCACTGCGAGCCCCAATATGTAGTCGTGTATTAAAAAGGTTCTTGCTATAGAACAGGAATCACCAAACCGGCTTCTTGAAATGAAGTTTAGGTCCAGTCTGCATCTATTTTCACATTAAGGGCCTCTAACAATTACTGGTGATGTATTATGGGTAATTAATATTATTTTATTATATAACGTGCAATCTTGCCATTACTGCCTGCCATTTATTTCCTATCTGCTACTTAGTGGTTATTTTATTATATTGTAGCAGTTTTTGCTTTCCAAATTTATTCACCAGCCCTAAACAGGGCTAACCTGGTACCAGTGCGCCCCCTAGAGGTTAGGATGCACACGAGCATGAAACCTGTGTTCGAGGCATGGAGATGGATGATCAGACCCGCCGAGTCACTACTCTCTATACTCGTTATGGCTATGGTGGGTCTGATCATCCACCAGCAGATTGCGCACACAAACACACACACGAACAATACACGTGAAGAAAGGATGCTCTTTCTCCTGAAATCACAGAACGTGAACAATACTGCATAACAGTACACATCTCCCCTGCTCCCATGATGCACCCCTCCCAACAGCCAATAACAGCACCCCATGACCATTACAATATTCTGTTTTTATTTTGCATCTCTGTCTCTACATGCAGTCATAGCATGTTCCTTCAGGAGCAATAACGTTTTTCTGATACTGACTCTGATTTAGATTTAGATTCTAATCACACACTTGTGTTAATGTGAAGTAAACACAAGTGAAAACTGAAACTGAATATAGCAAGTGTGTAGTTACATAGACTACATGGCTGAAGTCTTGCTTTACCAGTGACTTCATCACCATAGGTACATTGTTGCTTATGGTGCAACTACACAATTTTTAGAAACCGGGACATTGCTGTTTTTAAAGAGAAAACTTTAGGGAAAAAATATTGAATTTGCATGCTTAAATTGTGACAATATACAGGGGGTCCTCAACTTATGAGTTCCTCTGAGTGAGATTTAAATAAGCACCCATGTGTGTAATGCCATGGGGTCATTTCTCTATCCCTCCACCAGAGGGAGACATTCACCCACCTGAGGCTCTGTTATGCATTTTTCTGAGCATTTTATGCACTTATCTGAATCTACTTTAACTTTCACTTTTCAATTTTACACATTTTTTTAAAGGGGTGGGTATGGGGGGCAATGACGTAACCACAAAATTCCGTATGTTGAGCACGACTTAAGTGGAGGACTTATTGTCCTTCTTCAGGGAAAAAGTAAAAACATTTTTCTTTACATTTTCTTAACATTTTTTTCTTTTTCTTGCATCTCTAATACAGTCTGTCTTTAAAACGAGTTTTTTTTACTGAATATTACAAAACTTTATGTATGAAACTGCTTCAGGAATTTATTTCTTTAGGTTTTTATTATTCTCTTTTGCTTTCATAGCGGTTTTCCATTCGGACATGCAGAAGTTTGGATCTATTTTTTTTCCTTCTCCCTAATCAACCTTTTGAAGGAACATCAGCCACAGATGAAATCCAGAGACCTTTCAGACTCATCCCTTCTTAAGATAAAAGCTGCAGGTGCATCCACCTCCACATTCATCTATCTCCTGTTTCACATGATGCCCAGTATAGTATATAGTAAAACAACCAAACATGTTTGGCAAAACATGATCAATGGGTGCGTTAGTCTAAAGAGTAATGTTCCTCTATCAATGGCTCAGAAATGTCACTCAGTGTCATCAAATGGGGTGAGCTGGGGTGTGTCTTCATTACTTTTCATTCTTTTGTCGGCACAATGAAGTACTGGTGAAAAGACAGCAGGTCACCATGCATTCTTCAAATGTCTAGCAGTCCACATCTAGCAGGAATCTATATTTTCTTGATTTTTCTGGCTTAAAAAAAGACTAACGGATATTGTACTGAACAAAAACATTACATCTCTAATACAGTCTGTCTTTAAAACGAGTTTTTTTTTTACTGAATATTACAAAACTTTATGTATGAAACTGCATCAGGAATTTATTTCTTTAGGTTTTTATTATTCTCTTTTGCTTTCATAGCGGTTTTCCATTCGGACATGCAGAAGTTTGGATCTATTTTTTTTCCTTCTCCCTAATCAACCTTTTGAAGGAACATCAGCCACAGATGAAATCCAGAGACCTTTCAGACTCATCCCTTCTTAAGATAAAAGCTGCAGGTGCATCCACCTCCACATTCATCTATCTCCTGTTTCACATGATGCCCAGTGTAAATCATTAGCAAAATTCCAATTATACATAAGCAGATTGAAGCAGATTCACAAATCTAACAGTTCAAGGGGTTATAGTGGTGGCTGATATTCATAGAGGCATTTGAGAGGAGGAAGGGGCAGTTAAAAATGCCCTGCACATTATTCCAGTCTGCTGAGAAAGGCTGTCTTTGTAAAGCTAAGGTTAGGGCATCTGAGTTGTTTGCTATTCGAATGTGATCCTGTTTCAGAATAATTCAATGACAACACCTGCTTCATGCAGCGCATGCATGATTATCAGTTTCAGTGCACACCGTTAGTCTGGAATACAAACAACATATTAGTCACTATTTGAGTTTTCGCTCACAGATTTCCTATGACTGTATCAGGAATGGATGAATGAACTGAACCTAGAGGGAGCTCCAGCCACTGAGGGGCTGTTAACCAGAAGAGATTTTCAGAATTGCTGTGTAAATAACACACACAATACAGGCCAACCACATCCACTGGCGCCTCAGAACTCCCTCGTAATGATGTATCTTGAAGGTACACAAAATAAATGCATGTTTTAATGCATTTTTGTCCATTAGCTAGTATTGCTGCTATGGAGCCAAACATCTCATTGCTAATGTATTCCCCAGTTACTGTCCTCAAGCCATCATTACAGTGGAGCGAAAGTATTCATCAGTGTTTCTAGCCACTTTATGTCAGTTTGTCTTCTTTCCTCTGACTTTTCTTGTCTCGTGTGTCCATTTAGTTCAGAATAAACCTAAAACTGATGTTTATGAACCTATGGCAGGGATGCCCAACTTCAGCAGTTCCCCTTCTCAAACACAACCACTAAACCAGGTTACAATTGAGTTGTGCTGGACACTCCTGGCCTATGTCACAGTCTGGTGAGGATTGGTTGACACCATAGGGTCGCCCAGAGGTGGTTTTTGTGATCTGCATGCTGGGAACTGTCTGAATTACTGTGTGCTTTCAAATAAAAGGCTGGTGATGTCAGTGCATAGCAGCTCTTCTGCGATGAGACCTTCTGTAATTACCCTCAGTTATTTTTGATTGGTTCCATTGAGCAGAGCCGCATGTTGTGTAATGGGTCCACCGTGTCAGGGATGCAGTGTGTCAATAAACTTTATGGACATAATTCTGGCCAACCCAATGCATCTGTTCAATCACGAGCTAAATGTCATTTGCATGTCAAATGTCAAATGTCAAATGCAACACTTTAAAATGTTCTAGTGGAGCATGAAGGGAAAAAGTAAAAAGGCGCTATTTGTAATTGTGAACAGGAAAAGTGCACCACAATGGAATGTGACCTCTGCATTTGATCCTTCCACAGGTGGAGCAGGATTCAGCTGTCAACAACACCTGTGGAGTAGTGTAGTGTCTTTTCACTTTATTTCACATAACTCCATTTAAGGACTTAAATGTTTAGATGTCTTGACATGAATTAAATACTTGAGTTGATATTTACATTTGTGTCAATAGCCCACTTAGAAGTACCCTTACTGATAAAAGTGCTGATGCATCAAATACTTGTTCTCCCCACTATATATAATTCAAACAATCTACAATTGTTCTGTTTTGAGATTTACACTCCTAAATATGTGTTTTGAACATAAAATGTGTTTGTGTTAATGGTCACAGTTATGGCCTATACAATAACACAATCATCAAAATGCTTATCCTAGTTTCTTTATAGATGTGTTGGATCTCTTAGACTTACCTGATGCTCCCATAAGTTGTGTGCAGCATTACCATCATCCCTACACTTGAAGAAGAGGCAGGTGAAGTGATTGTCATAGTAATGGCTCAGATAGGTAGTACCAAGGTGAAATGGGCCATTTGCCAGATTGACAATGGCGATTGACATTTAGAGGATGAGGCACATGCTCATGAGAACCAATTGCTGTGCATCACCCCCACAACAGGCATGAGCCACTACTGCAGCAGTTGGTGTTAAAATAAAATCACCATATTTTGGCAACTCTCCCACAGCAACTAACAAAAAACAGGAATAATCATATTTCAAGATCATAATGACCAGCTGCATCCAAAAATGCTGTGCAAAATTCTTAGGCAGTTATGCAAATAGTTTGCTCCATTTATCTCAGCAGTGAGCATCTGCAAATGTGCAAATAGCTGATATGTTTAACTGCAAGGCCCAGCCACAGCAACTGCAAACTGATTGTTGATGTCGCCTCCGACTCTGAGGGAGCTCACTATAAAGATGGCAGGCAATGCAAATCAAAGAGGGAGATCTGAACATAGATGAGCTGCTGACTTTTATGGGGCTCTTCTCACATCTAGTTCTGTGCTTCAACAGCACTTGTTTTGGTCAACAGACTCTGATGTTTACAAGAAAGGCATCTTGTAGATGTGAGAAGGAATTGCTTTGATGAGATAATGGCCTCACTACATCTGGTCGATAACTCAAAAGCCACAGATGACCCCCTCTACAAAATACAGCCAATCTTCAGCACACTGAATGTGTCTTACACAATGATACCATACCCTATATGATTATTGGCTGACACAAGGGTAAAACGAGGCATGGTGGCAAGCAATCAGGGAAAAGCCATTCCACTTTGGGCATAAATCGTGAAGCCTTGCATCACCTACAAGGTGCATGTATCATAGTTGTGGCCTAGGACAGAGCGCAAGTGAACCGTATTTCCCCAAGAATAGGCCACTGCTAATGCTAACTTATCTAAAATCATATAAAGTATAATTCAGTACAAAAAGACGACATCCCCAAATGATACGCTGAATGTATTGTTTACTGCAGCAATGAACAGTTTGAAAAGCAACACGAAGCAAAGACAGATCAGTGACAATGTTCTCATTTAATCACCACTGCAGCATCCAGCCTCTGTTTCAGCTCTTTGCTACATTACATTACATCCTAGTGTATAATACAAGCTGGAAAAAGCTCAATTTAACAAAAATAAAAAGAACAAAAGTTTATTGTTGGCTGGGAAAAGATTCGTTTTTAATTTTTGTTTGAAAAACTGGAGGGTGGAGGTACTGCAGTACAGCAATGTCAATCATCTGTCAACATGTAAATTCTTCAGTATATAATTTGCAACACTGAAATGCAAAAGTTATTAGGCTTATCTTTCTTCAAATCCTTCAAAATTAGATCCGTAAATGTCATCAACGTCACCCCTGCTTTGCTGTTGCTGATGTTGTAGTTCATCACCAGTATCGCTCTCTGATATTGTAGATGTTGCTTTGAAAAAGCAATGACCTGGAACTTAAATTCTGCAGAGTAGTTCTTGCATTGCAGCATGATATTGGTAAGTTCAACATTTTATACATTTTATCATTTAAGCCCAAGTATGGTGTAATGTCTCTTTAGTTATAGAGTTGCAAAGGCCTCTAGGGGTCAAGTTAGATGCTTTTACTTCAGATCGCTAAATTTAGTAATGCTGTGGCTTATCTTCGATTTTTTAAAAATAAATGAGCATTTTCTGCAGATTGTAGAATGGGCGGCCGATAATGTGGGACAGCCTATCATTGGGGAATATACAGCAGTCCTTGATCTAGTCAAACAAGCAGAAGATCCTCCAGGGTGTAATTTTGTACACAAGAGCCTTTTCACCTCACTTTGCCTTCTTGATGAAATGACAAAACGAGGTTATGGATGTCTTGGCACCCTGAGACAGTGCTGCCTGCATGATGTCCCTTTCACAGATGTGAAGAATTTCCAAAAAATGCCTCGCAGAAGCTCTCAGGTCCTTACACGGGGGAAAGGCTGCTGGTACTGTGAAAGGATAACTATGTTGTAACCATGGCAACTAATGCTGCTGAGAAGTATTAGGAGGTGGTGGAACAAAGAGAAAAATCCTATGACAAAGTTCCACATCCCAAAAGCATCATGTGTCAAGATGCTGGGCTACAATGAGCCCAAAGAAGTGGTGGAAATCTTTTCTCGGTCCCTTCACAGTCTGATGGTGAATAACCGGTTGTTGTTTTTCAGAAGTGTTGCTGGCAGTTATTGTGTCAGTGGTCTCCTAAAATGATGTGAAAGACTACCTCTTGGCCATGGAAGAAGACCTTTTATGGCAAAAACTGTTTCTAAAGTTTCTGAAATAGGTGTTTTTGGGTGGTGGAACTGTATATGCCTGAGAGAAGTTTGACACACAGCTCTGCATAGAGTGCTTCAGGCTATTGAAGTTTATCCGGTGTTGACCAGAGGAGGATGGTTCCTCCCAAGGTTTCTTCTTCAGTTCAGGGAGTTTTTCTCGCCTCCGTCGCCTTGACTCATTAGGGGCTCAGACCCGGACATTGTAAAGCTGCTTCGTGACAACATCTGTTGTAAAAAGCGCTAAAGAAATAAAACTGAATTGAACTGAATACATTGTGGTTTTCTCAAATTTGTTGAAACTGTTTCAAGAGGCTGTGAAATAAAGGCATTGCATGTACATTGTTTTGATGGATGATAAACCTGACTCTAAAGATGATGTTAGTCAAGTTATTTCAATATACTTTTTCAATTAACTTGGATTGTTTTTTTCATGAATGGCAAAATTATTCAGTCTATGAAACATTTTGATATGTTATGAGCTACGACTTTGAGCAGTTGTAATACAATGATAAAGTAGATTTTTAAACTGGAAGTAACTTTGTGAAACTGAGTGTTTCTCACCTACCACTATTGTGATTACTGTGATTGTGAGTATAAAACATAACATATAATTTAACCAACAGAAAATTAAGAGTTAAGGATGTGTAGGGAGAAAAATACATGTACTAAAATTGTGATTAAATGTGTTAAAAAACTGAGCTCACTATCAAACTGTTTGATTCTGCTGTTAAAAGAAATGCAAAATTCATCTGTTCTCTTTTCTGTTCAGCTGAGATATTGTGGCTTCTATTGTGTGGCCTCAAATTTAAGCTGAAACTAGCAGTTATTCTTTGTTAATGTGTAGCTGTCAGTCATGAAAAATCAGTATCTTTGATACATTTGGTGATGAATAACAGTGACCTTTGATTGGCACTGGGAAACACTAGCTACAAGCTGCTAGTCAGCCATGGTTATTACCGAGCAACCACCGTCTGAATACTGAGTGAGGGCACAAGGTTCAAAATGTAATCATTTCTGGAATTCCTCAGGTATTAAGTCATTTTTATTTTTATGTGTAGTTGCACTAATATTGTTGTTTATTTGTGTTTCTGCTGGTGTGTGTAATAGTGTTATACATGTACAGTGGATATAGTAAATGTTGAGAGGTATTTTATTTTCATTTTCATATTATTACTTGGAGTTCAGGATTTGGCATTCTGACACAGGACTCAACTTCACATTTGTTGGGTTATTTGGATACAATTTAAAACCGGTGTGTGTTAGTGTGTTACCTCGGAAATCAACTCAAAAATGGCCAGCACTTATTTAGGACTTGACTTGAGTCTTTCAATAACTGTGTTGACTTATGACTAGACTTGAGACTTGCCTGTACTGACTCAGAACTTTACTTAAACCAACCCTGCAGTGACTCAAAGCTTGGTTTCGAAACTTGAGTGTGCAAACTTGAGTCTGATGCTGTCATGTCAGTGATTTTTCCCACCTGTTTTGTGTCTACCATTAAAACCAATGAATTACACAGGATTGCAATCTGGGCTGCAGGTTGCGGCTCAAACGTGTGGACAAGGCCTAATTGATATAAAACAAGGTATTGTTCTTTGGACTATTGGACTTCTAAGGCACTAATGATTCCTTTTTTATTTTTGGTGAAAGCAAGAGTCCAGGAGTGTTCCAAAAAATCGGATCAACTTAGTCAGGTAGTCACGCAAACTTAAATTTTGAAGGCACCTTCCTGGAGAGCTTTTCTCCAGAGTCACACCTTCACACACCTGTTCACTTTATTCTGTTTAAATCAAATGAATTGAATTGGACCCCTTGATTCAGTTTGTTCAGGCGTGAACATGGAGATAAATTAAAATATATTTATATCTGCTGGTGCAGTGCCCTCGGTTATAAGCAAATGCCTGTTCAGCTGATAAATAGTACATTCCCATTCACCCACAAAAATCTGATCTACTTCAGAACACAGGAGCGTCTTCCTGTTTTTACATCTGAGCCATAAGCAGATACACTATAGTTTCAGTCCCGTCCGCAAAAAAATAATAAACTAAGTTACAATTTTAAAATGTTGTTGGATTTTTACTCAATGGTTCTCCACATATGCTAGTGCGCCCATGCACAGAGGTGTTAAGCTCTTAATTATAGTGTAGAAATGTGTTTTCTCTTTCACGTAGTAATGTTGTAGCACTTATATGCACTGTTGTAGCATCTGCACTGTTTTTCTATGACTAAGAAGATTAAGTTGAACTCCCTGTAACTCGCACATCAGTATTGTCATGTCTGAATATATGCTTGATTATTTTCTGTACCTGGAAGTCGCTTTGGACAAAAGCATCAGCCAAATGAATAAATGTAAATGTAAATGTAGGTGTTTGAGGTGTGTTTCCATCACTTACACTCCCAAAAATGGAGGCCTGTAGCATCGGTGGGATCATTAGGGATGTGATGATCAGTCAGTTAGTTCAATCATTCTGGAGTCAAATTTGTGTGAAAGAAAGAATAAAAAGCATTGATAAAGACCTGTGCTAACAATGAAGTATACTTAGCACAAAACTAGGGCATTTTTTGTTGTGAATCATCATGGCCCTAAATGCCACCTCTGTGTATTGACCCACTCATCAAGAGTTCAGATAAACACAGCACATTGTAAGGACGAGTTTGAGAAGATGCAAGTGTTCTTCTAAGCCTGCAGGCACAGTGGCATATGGGAAGTCATGGCTTGAAGGTGTGAAGTAGCAATGACCAAACTGAAGGGAACAACAATATTGAACCAAAAATGCAAGCTTCAAAAGAGCTCTGTGTTTGCTACAAAATGCCTATGTCACTCATTTAGCCTGTGTAGACAAGGCCTTCAGTTTTCAGGAATGCTACGTTTGCTTTGCCTGAAGTGAGTATGGACATTACAGAGAGTTGCTTATATAGAAAATATGTTCAACACTTCGCTTTGGAGAACATTTGGACTTAAATAAAGTTATCACACCACAAGGTGGTGTCATGTATCAGAACGGCTCAGGCATTTTCTGGATAATTCTGCAACAATAATCCTACACAACCCCTCAACAGGGGCCCAGAACTGACCCTTGGAGCAGGCCTTAACTATGTAGGATGGAAAACCATGAAGGTGATTTGTCATAAATGATCAGCTCTGCTCTATCAGTGTTTCTCCTTCACTGAGATTTAAAGTGACGGTTGTTTCCTTTTTTACAAGCATTATTTTCTAGAAATATAACACTCCACAACATTTTGTTCGTAGAAATTTTAAGGTGCTATCACTGGTTTGAAAAGGAGCCACTTTTCATGATTGTGATTGTTACCCCTCACTAGCAGAGGGGTTTCACAAAATGATATGTATCGGTGTGAACATCATAGCAAAATTCCCAGTGCTGAAATAGCACCGACCATACTGTAGCTCTTAATGTGGTAATGCTGATGTTAATTGATCCCTGGGGAATGTGCCGAATGCACTCAAACTGCGTGAGCTTGAAACATACCCACAGGTGTAATTTAGAGGAATGGGAATTATTACGCTTGTTGTCGCACATTCATTATTTGCCACCTATGTGGAATCTTAATAAGCATCAATTTCACATGCCTATGAAACCATCAAATACATTTTCTCACACACCACAGTGCAGCATGGAGCAGTGTGTGTGAAGCAGAGGCAGGATAACTGGGTGGTGATGGATGCAGTGAGGACTGTTATTAAGAGTGTCAGATTTTTTAATGTTGCCAGAGCCAATCAACAAATCATCACTTTTGCCCAGTTAGGCCATGAAGCAAACGTCATACTGTGTAAATGTGAGATGTGGAGCAAATTTGCCACAATGGATTATGCATCAACCCTGGCAACATATTTTGATATACAGGAATAAGGCAAAAATTTACATTTTCTCATAAAAGGCAATTCACAAAAAAATAAATAAATAAAGTAATAAAAACAAAAATCTGTGATTTGTTAATGTATAAGATATACCAAAAAATGTAGATATAAGCAAATTCAGAATTTGACGCCATTGTCACCATTGGTGTCCTAGCGAAGAGGCCCTTGCCCTTGGAATCTGAAGGTCGCAGGTTCAAGTCCCAGCCCGGGCACCACTGAGGAACCACTGAGATGAATTATTGTCCCACTACACTGCTCCCCCGGGTGCTGTTGTGTGCTACTCCACGTGTGAATGTGTGATGGGTTAAATGGTCACATTTCTTTGTGGTGTTCACAATGACAAACAGTCACTTTCACTTAATTCACTTCACTGCATTACAACATCTTTCCCTTCAGCAACCCAACACCAATCCATCAGCTGCTCAGTACTCGGTTCAGTTCTAATGGAAACTCATGGTGAGCGATTTGGCAAGAACACATGCAGGAAAAAGATTGGGGGGGCATGAGGAAAGAGGAAAGTCAGCTCTGTGAGTGACTGAGCTCTTTACAAACACTGTCGTCTTGTGTAGTAGCTTTTGCATCATGATAAAGATACTTACTCATGATTGGCACTGGAAGCACTGGGCCTTATCCATGACCATCAAAGCAGGGTAGATCAAAGCACTATCTCCCTTGATAAAGCCCTTAGCTGGCTGGTAACTGTGCCCGTTTGTGGTGTGTTGTGGACATTGTGATACTCTACTGTTGTGCTACTATGCAACACCAGTATCGTATCGTGAGATTCCCACCACTACTAATGATGCTTTTGAATTTTTTCCATTTCTTCTTTAGAAATGGTCTTGTAACCTTTTCCAGCATAAAAACTCCTCCATTGTCTGAGCCATGATAAACATTGACAGATGTGTTGTATGTTCTTTAAATAAAACTTGGTCTCCTGTTTACACCTGATTGTCTTCAAATTGATTGAAAACACCAGACTCTGATTTTACCATTAAATTATATAAGCCTATGGGTTCACTTACTTTTGCCACCCACAGATGTGTCATTGGATCTTCTTTTTCAATAAATACATGACCAAATATTAAATATTAGTTATTGTTTCCTTCATCTACATCTACAACTTCTTTGAAAATCAGTTGATGTTTTAAATCACATTCATATAATTATATCATTCAT
>JBBIGC010000036.1:12612501-12627230 GCA_037576955.1 Lepidarchus adonis
TATTATTATTATTATTATTATTATTATTATTATTGTTGTTGTTGTTGTTGTTGTTGTTGTTGTTATTATTATTAGTATTATTAGTATTATTATTATTATTAGTATTAGTATTATTAGTATTATTATTATTATTATTATTACTTTTTCCCTTTCATTTCTCCATTGCCTGCCTTTGGTAATGTGTTGATACACGTGTTGATGTGTGCACATGAATTTGACACTATTTTTGTCAGAGTGCAACCTTTGACCTTTAACTCACAGCTAGCGTTATGTGGAGAGGGAACAGCAATAGTCTGCAAGGCTTCACGTTCAGGGTGGAACCCAACAGATATGTTTCATCAGCCCACGTGCTCAAATCTGACCTAAATATCTGTCGTGTCACAGGCAGAAGTGCTAATAGGAATCACTCCCTCTGTACACAGGCTTTCACACACACTCACACACACACTGCATCCAGCCCGGTGGTGTTAGCTAAAACGCTTTTGCTGTGTGAATAATGTGACACTGTGGCAAATCTGTAGCAAATCTGTCTATCACACCTATTTCTATTTTACAGGCCATTATTTGTCAATGGAGATGTGAAGCATATTGTTGCATATTTAGTCACGTGCAAATGTTTGAATATCCCTAGGGTAACAAACTTAGTCCTTCAAAGCCGCCATAATCTGCTACACTTGCTCCAGCTTATTACCATCAGAAGTGGCTGATCAGATGCTGTAAATGCAGTAGATAAGGTGAGGGGGAGGGGAAGCATGTTAAATGCTGGCTGGACCACAACTCTGTAGGAAAAATTTTTTAATTGAATCAAAATCCAATTTATATTTAAACATGTTTAGAGTTTTACCTGCATAAATTCATGTTAATGTATAACTAATGAATATAATGAATGTTATAGAGGACAAAACTTTCCCAGGATTGGAATTAACTAATATAAGACATTAAATTTTTACATGGTAAATACTTAAATGTTGTTCTACAGGCGTTAGCATATGTTTGTAATATCTACCAGCTGTGCAATTATTCATAGGCTTTCATTGGTATTATTTAAAGAGAAGTTATACTACACTATGTCAGATCAAAGGATTGTTCAGTGTATTGTTCATAATATCAGACATGCTTTTGAAAAAGATGAAAAGTCATCTTTTCTCTTTGACATTAATTATAATGTGATCTTTAAATATTCCATAATCACTTACTGCCTGAGGGCTGAATGGTGACCTCAGTTTGATACTGGCTAATAAGTTACCAGTTTAGACCATTTACTTAATCATTGTAGAATTAATGATAGATTAATGGCATCAGTCGACCATACAGAAGAAATGTAATGTAGTTTGAGATTGTCATCTATAGGGGGCAGTATGTGCAATTGTTAAGCCAACATGAATCCGAAATCATAACACATTTTCCTTCTTAATGGTGATCTATTCCAAGAAAGATTTTCAAATTAGATGAGCATTTCTCCATCAGCCAGCTTTCCTAATCTACTCCAATCATATCCAGCCATCCATTAATGTGGTGCAAGTTTAACTTCCTGTGAACTGGCCATTTCAGGCGATTTAAAACAACACCATTGCTGGTATTCACAAAAAAGTGGTAATAAGGTCACAAAGACAGATTCTGGATCAGAACTCTTTCTCCTGAGATGGTTTGTGAAAGCAGACCCTGTTGTGTTGAAAGGCTGCCCACAGCAATTAGCTAAACAAGAGAGTTTTGTTCATTTTTATACCTCATGGTAAGTCATAACATCTTGTAAACCACATCAATGAATCTATGTCACCTTAATGAACAGTTAGAAGTTGGTTGGAAATGAATTTATGTTGATTTTTAAGTAAATTAACATGGTTGGGGGTTGTCAGCAATGCTTACTTAGCTCTAGTGCTCAAGTGAACAAATTTTCATTTAGCATGGACAAATCTGATGTGTGGTCCACACAACTATGGGGCAGCCATAGTTGAGCAAGGCACCTAACCCCCAACCGCTCACTATGTACGTCGCTCTGGATAAGAGCGTCTGCCAAATGCTGTAAATGTAAATGTAACTCCAGTAATGATTATTTGTCCATGCTAATTGAGTACAGGAGGTCCTTAACTCGTTTAAATGTATCTCTGTCAGTCCACCAGAGGGAGACATTCACCCACCTGAGGCTCTGTTATGCCTTTTTCTGAGCATTTTATGCTATCAACTTTCACTTTTACACTAACATTTTTTTAAAGGAGTGGAGTGAGGGTGGATGGCAGTGACGTAACCCTGAAATCCTGTCGATACCCCTTGTATTTGTCCATGTGTAAGGCATTTAATGACTTTTTGTTGGATTGATTAATCTAGCAGAGATACTTGGCACATTTTCAATATTGCAATACACACCATAATGAGTTGTGCTGTGATAAAATCTGACTAATTAAAGACCATTATGAGCATGTTTTTCCAACTTTGTTTATTATAATTTCATGACACATATTTAGCTGCACAAATTCAGACATTTCACCTTCAACAATCATTCCATAAACCTTCATCAACTCATAATGTGTTATTCATGGTATCATAGCTCTAAATGTGTCAACTGTAATCTGAAATAAGTCTTCTTTTATGTTAAGCACTAATTAAGAACGCCCCTTCTTCTTTAGGCCATTCTGAGGAGCATAACTGCTGAGCAAGAACTTCCATGAATTCTCCCATTCAGTAAGAGACACCGCCGTTTGCACTGGCTCAGAAGCAGCTACAAATCTCCATGCGCCAGCCCAGTTAATAAACATTGCTTTATCATCTTCATCTTTTCCTTGGCCGGGTTTCTTCCTAGCATCGCGTTTTGGACGTGGCTGAGTCTTCGCAAGTTTACAAGCATCACCCCATCGCTTCACTTGTGGTGCTTCTTTGTCCATTTGAAAATACAGGTGTCGTTTGGCCATCTTGTTCATTATCACAGAGTCATCTTCATGCTTTGACTGGCCAATCACAGACTTCATGTCAAGCTTGCTCTCCAGTTTCATGAACCTCCAGGCCTTAACCCACCTTTTTAGTGACACACAATCTTTGGCTAAAGAAGAAAGCAGATAGTTGTTGCATTTGTTTCGCGAGCAGAAAACCATGTGTTGCGGAGGGCATGTGTTTGGCTGGGCTTCAGACCAACACGCAATACTCTTGGGAGGTTGGGCGTTAGCTATCTTCCATAACTGACCCCATTCAGAAATGCCTTCATATTGTGCTGTGGCCATTGAATGACTGTGGATGGATGATGAGTCAGATAATTTACTCTTGTAAAGCTGTGTGGTGTTGAACATCCAACAATCTTGCCAGGATTGTGGAAGTTCCTTCTGTCCAGGCATTTTCTTTCCATCAGACATTTTCATCTTCCATGAATTTTTCCATTCTTGTGGAGGAAACCTTTTTGTGAATGTCTGAGGCTGAAAAGATCTACTAAACCTATGTAATGGACACTGGCGGTCCTTTATGGTTTGGATTTCCATTGACCTCTCATGTCGGTAAGCCTCAGGCTGACGTTCTGCCCAGTTTTCACAGTGGAAACTGCAGAATCTCCAAGAATCTGCCCACTCTATTGAAGAGGGTCTGTCTTGATGGAGCTGGCTAGTGGAGAATTGCCAACACTGTTCCCAATCTGACAAAGATGTCTCTTGTCTGTGTTGGGTGTCTACCATCTGGGTGGAAAGGCGTGTGCTGCCGGTGGCTTCTCTTTCCGTACGGTGCTGATGTCTTGTGGATCTCCAAGACTCACCCCATCTACGAGCCCCTGTAGGCCCATTATTAGGGATTCCCTCATTTAGAGTCTCATTAGCTCTAACCCACCTGTCAGGTCTGTTTTGAATATGGGTAGACCAACCTTGTTGCCAGAGATTGCTGTCTTGGTTAACATTTAGGTTTGTAAATCTCCAGGAATTGGCCCACTCCGTCAGAATTGGTGGTGTGGTAGCTTGTGTTGGGGCTGACATTCTTTGTTGCCTACTTCGGGCCCTATTTTGCCTGTGTTGGTTTTTCAGTAACTTCCAGGAATCTTTCCACATTAAACTGAAGGATTCTTTATTTTTATGATCTAAGACCTCATGCATCTCAACAGGTTTACTTTTTTTCGTAAATGAGAATACATCAAATGCATGTTTCACAGTAGAGCCTTTAAACCCTACTTGAAGCGTCGATTTGTCTTCTCTCATTTTCTCCATAGGTTGCTCTTTATACTCTGACAAATTTTTAATGGTCAGCCACGATTTGTACCACTCATTGTCAAGCAGAGGTACATCTTTTCCTTGAAACTGTGATCTCCACAACATTCTATACTTTTCTTCCTTTGAAGCATCAGTTATTGTTTGGTATACGTTAGGATCCAGTGGCTCCTCAGGCATAATTACTGGATGCTCAGATATATGTTGCTGGGAGGTTTGGGAAACAGGTTTAGAAATCCTCCAAGAGTCCAACCAACCAGGTGGAATAGGCCTTCCTGTTGATTTTGCCGTCACATGTAGCGGTCTCTTAAAATGCTTCCAAGATTGATCCCATGGAACTTTGGATTGTTCTTCATTTTCTGTATTGCTTTCTTCTTTACTCACAGATTCACTTAAAAATTTAACATGTTCTTCTTTAGGGGGCTTTGCTGACTTCCAAGATCCATCCCACTCAGGTGAAGAGTTTTCCTTATTGCAGTGGAACCTGTAAAGCATGTGAAGTTTCTCTTGTTTTAAATCTTTCGGACCATTTCTTCCACTTCCATGAGCTTCTTTCCTCTGGTTTGTGTATTTCCATGATTTCTCCCAGTCTGAAATAGTTATGTCTTCCTCAATGTTTTGAGTGAAAAGTGCTTTGTCAACCTTCTCCCATGAAAACAAAATATTGTAGTTATTGTTGGTGTCATGTTCAAGTTCTAGCCATGATTTACCCTCATTGTTTGGTTGAAAATTGAGACATTTCCATGAGTGACCCCAATCAGAAGGCATCTGTTCTGGTTGTGGCAAAGGCTGTGAGAACTTCCAAGATTTTGTCCACACCACCAAGCCTGGCTGCTTTTCAATCAGACCAAGCAGTAAAGAGAGTTTACTTCTTTTTGTGACATCTTTTTTCACATCGACTGTCTTCTGTGGTCGACTGCTCACAAATCCACTAGGCCTGCCCAACGCCACCCGTTTCACCTTGTAATTCTGAGCAGGTGAATCCTCTGGAGGTCTGACTTTTCTTTCAACCTTTCTTATTTTTATCTTTCCAGACATGCGCCTTGCCCAATCTTGATTAATTCTGTGGTAAAAATGAAAATCTTTTAAGTGAAAAAGAGCTTAAGTATTTTTACATTTTTTGTTTTATGACGTTTATGATAGAAACAAACATCTGAAAATTTAAGGCCTAAAAGATAGAAGCTTAAAATAGAACCACTATCCTCTAAAAATGTAAGATTTTGGTCTAAAACACACATTAATGGCAAAAACATGCAGGGTACTGGAAGACAAATTAGCAGCCAAAGAAAATGTCATTAACATTACTTACAAAAAAGTGAAACGTTTTTATTTTGGATACTAAAAAAAATCTATATTTGTGTTATGAATATCATAATCCCAGGCACCCATTTCCACTTTAATATGCAAATGTAGTTTGAAAGTATCTCTTGAACATTGCACTTAACATCAAATCATGTTGAATTACTTTGTTTACAGCTCAGTCATTAAATTATGCAGAATACGTTTTATGGAATTCTCCTTAAAGCATGCAATATTGTCTCTGTGATATTAAATGGACAATATATAGCAACACTGAGCAGGTGCATACCTCTTTAATGCACTCTTCTCCACTCGTTCTTGCTCTAGCTTTATCTTCTGCCCATATTCCCGGAGCCTGATTTCCCAGACATTTTTCATAATCGACGCATCACAAACCAACACCTCTTGATTTTTGTCCGTCATTTTGCCAACACCTGTAACCAATAAAGAACATTATTATATTATATTTTATGAGATATCATTAGAAAACCTTCTATTAGAAAACACAAAATTCTATTTTTGCATACACTTAATGTTTCTTTCAATAGCTTATTTTCTTGCAACAAATTACAATATAAAGTGTATAATATAACTACTGCATGGAAACATAAATATATTTAGCCTCAAAATACATTACAATGCCAAAGTAATCTGACATGAAATTGCTTCTATAATTAATTTGCTGTTCCAATTCTAAAAATAAAAAGCTGTATCATTGTCCAATACTGATAATATTCATCCATATTTAATGCATGTACACCAATTAATTCTGCTACTGAATTAATCAAAGCTTGTTAAAGCTTAATAGAGCATGTTCCTGCACAAAATGCTCCATAAAAACAGTCAGAAAACTCACCTTTGCAACTGTACACAGCCAAACTTGGGAACTCGTCAGGGGCAGCTTCTATATATCCCCAAGTGTCGACTGTAATTAACCTTTCCCATGTGACTTGAGATTTTTGCTTTGGCTATTTTTACCCTCCTGCAAGTGAGCCAGCTCCTGGTGCCATTAGGCCTGCAGGCGACAGAATGCTTTAGCAGTGATTTATTTTATATTACTTTAAACAATTACTATTTGAATTTTCTCCATTAACATCCATATGCATTAGCACATTGAAGTCTGTGCATTCCTTTCAACACATAACTATCCTACTGCAAGTAGAACATCTGCTTAAGAGTGTCTCTAATGGATTTGGCTTGCACCTGGCTTATGGGATCATGCTCAATGTACCATCCTCCCATCCTCCCCCCAAGCCATTGACTGTAGAATGGGAGGGTGGGGGTTAGGAGGTAAGCAAGAGTGAAAAAACATCTACAGGCTTATGCAAAAGTTACAAACCCCTTGATAAATAACAGAGTTTGTTTATTTTGTAATTGAAAAGATGTTAACACAGTCTCTGTAGAACATGGGAAAAAATATGCAATATTTTCAGCAAACCTTGATGCACAGTTACTTTTTATGCCATGAATTGAAGAAAAATAAAAATGAAAACATTATTATGGCACTGTGCAAAAGTTTGGGCACCCTACATAATCAGTACTTAATAACACCTCCTCTGGCAGATATCATAGCTTGCAAACACTTTTTAAAACTAAAAGTCTTTCCGTTCTTGTACTTGGGATTTTCTCCCATTCTTCCTGCAAAAGGTTGTAGTTTTGTAGTATTTTTGGTCATCTTGCATGTGGGCCTAGTGGTTAGGACTTTGCCCCTGGGATCAGAAGGTTGCAAATTCAATTCTCAGCCCAGGCACCACTGAGGTAACCTTTGAGCAAGGAACCATCCCCACTTCACTGCTCCCCAAGCATTGCTGCATGTGTGATGGGGTAAATGCAGAGGTCACATTTCATTGTGGTGCACTGTGTGCTGTGGTGTGTTCACAATGGCAAAAAATAGTCACTTTCATGTACAGCTCTTTTAAGATCTACCCACAAATGTTCAATAATGTTTAAATCAGGGAACTGTGATGATTCCAAAACCTCTTAATGTCGTCCATTTTGAGGTTTGTTTAGGATTATTGTCCTGTTGTAGAAGCTCATGCTCTTTTCAGCTTCAGCTTCTTTTTTGTACAGATGATGTGAAGTTTTCTTCCAGAATTTGCTGGTATTTAGTGGAATCCATTCTTCAACCTGTGCAATGTTTCCTGTGCCACTGGCTGCAACACAACCCCAAAGCATGATAGATCCACTCTCATGCTTAATAGTTGGCAAGGTGTTCTTTTCATGATGGGAATGCAGGTAAGGTTTTCTTCTGCTGACTTTTCCATTAAGGTCTTGTGGAATGGTGCACCAACACTCCAGAGTCTGCTAAATCTTCCTGCTGTTTTGTTGCAGTCAAATTGGGATTTTGGTTTGTCCTTCTGACTAGCATATGACCAGTTCATATGGAGTTTTCTTGGTCTTCCAGGTCTCATTTTGACCTCCACAGTTCCCTTGACCTGCCATCTTATAATGACATTTCTCACTGTGGAAACTGTAAGCTGACAATGCTTTGCTTTCTACTTGTAGTCTTCTCCTGCATTGTGGGCATCAATAACATTTATTTTCAGAGTTTTACACAGCTGCTTAAAGGAACCCATGGTTGCTGAGTATCCACAAGTGTGTGCATAAGGTTTAAAGAGTCTGAGTGTTGGTAAAGCTTTGAAATTGGCACCAGCTGATATTTATTAATGAAAGCTGTTACCACGCATCAGATGTAACAAGCTGATTAAAGTAATTTGACCAAAAGATGTCAAGGGGTGCCCATACTTTTGCATAAGACTGTAGGTAGGTTTTCAGCATGTATTACAGAAAGATGCAACGGTTAGTGGTGTAATTGTTGGCTCTAACATTGGAACACTGAGAGTCCAATAACTCAATAGCCAATAAAGCATGGCGAAATAGCAATGAGTCCATGAGGACACATTTGTCTTTTCTATCTGCATGGATAGGCTAGCCCTCACTCAACATGATGCTAGACATGGGTGTCTGTTAGCTTCTCTTCAGAGTGTGTTGAGCTGGGCAGTGATGTTGAGTTAGAGGCAGGTTTGAACCCAAATAAATTGGGAAGAATTGGGAAAAAATACCCAAAAAAATGGTCGCTAATAATCAATAGGCTAAGGTGAGTTTTTAATACTATGGTTTTGTGTTTCCAAAAATGTGTGTTAGTGTGAACATTGAAAAGATAACGCATTTCAAAATTTTGCTTAAGCATTTTGTAGCACAGGGGGTCTTTGTCTTCTGTAATACTTAATTTACAAAAATTTGAGGTTACGTGACTGGCTTTTAAAAAAAAACTGAACCCTTACTAAATGCTATATGGTTATATGTGAGTGCCACAAGTTGCAGTGTGCCTTAGCCTGTGATATATAAGGGGGGTTTGTGCTTTTTTGCTGTATTGTTTGTTTTATTCACCGTTAGTGTTGAATAAGAGTTCATGTGGATTGGGGGGTTATTAGAGCAGTGTGTGTGTGCATGACTGTGTGTGTGTGCATGCAAGAATGGGAGAAAATGGCGACTGTGCTAATTCCCCATGCACATTTTTTGGTGAGATGGGAGGTTAATAGTGCACTGTGCTAAGGCACTGCCAGTGTGGTTTTGCCACAAGTCTCCTCTCCAATGCGTTTACTGCTGTGGTGTACTGTATGTTGAAGCATTCAAAAGTCTGGCGCAACATTTCCTAAATGTTTTACTGTAATATGAGATTGATCATGCGTGTTACAAGCTTTTAATAAAGCACGGTGCTGTTCAATAAACAGCAATAAACATAACTCAAGGACCCTCTGCAGTTTGAAACTTTGCAACATACGACATTAGTACAGAAATGTCTTTAAATTATTGAAATATTTTAGCTGTAGTGCTCCCTATCAATTACATTTCACACAATATGGCTTGCTTTATAAAAATATGGTATTGATGTAGGGTGTCAAATTTGAGACAAGATATGACACAGACATGTATTTTAATATTGTAATTGCCCATTGGTGTCAAATGAAGCAAATGTAGTGTATAGGCATACAAAATATCACAATTGTAAGTAAAGTGAGAGATTAAAATGTCTGCTGCAGCACCCCCTATAGACAAAATGTCATTTTGATACACATCCAAAGAACATTTCAGTGATGCAGTATGTCAAATTTGAGGCGTTAAATTTTCTTGCAATTATATTATTCACTAGGTGGCACTACTCCATAAGTTAATTTTAATGAACTAAGGTCTTACAGCTTCTTGAAGCCAATTTGCTATACACATTTCATAATTTTGGCGAAGTGGTTGCCAAGCTTTTGTCCATGCAGGTATTGGATGATTGTTTCATCAGTGGTTTGTTGTATAAATGGTTGGTTGGTCAGTGGCTGGTTGGTTGGTTGGTTTGTCTGTGGCTGGTTGGTTGGTTTGTTGGTCTGTGGCTGGTTGGTTGGATAATGGTTATTTCATCAGTGGTTTGTTGGGTGGTTGGTTGGTTGGTTGTTTCATCAGTGGCTGGTTGGTTGGCTGGATGGTTGGTTGCATCATTGTTGGATTATTGCAAATTAACATATTGTAAAAAAAGGTACAATCTGTTACACAAATATGTAGCCTAATGGTTAGAAACATGGGTTTGTGACTAAAGGGTCATGAGTTCCAGTCCTGGAACCAGTGGCAGACTGAAGTGTCCTTGAGGAAAGCACCTAATCCCCTAGTGCTCACCCTGTACGCTCCTCTGGATAAGAACATCTGCCAAATGCCTTAAAATATAAATAAATTAAATAACAGAATAAAGTTAAAATCATTTGTTTATTTCATTAATACCAGTGACTCTGTAATTAAGCTCCCTTTAATTGAACAAGTAATTTTCATAAAGTGACAATAGACCCATAAAAATGTTTTAGTGAGGACATGAAAAATGGCAGCTGCAATAAACAACCGTGTGGTATGTTAAGCTACATCAGCCACTTTAGTGTGATTGAAATCACACATATAAATGACATTATCTCAGTTGTAAAAAAAAATCTATTACCTGATTTACTGGTTTAGAATGAATTACGACATTATTGGTTGGGGGGAAATGTTCACTTATTTGTTGGATTAACATGAATGAATGTATTTTGTGCGCGTAACCCATGCATTGCTTAAAGGGCTAACATCCTTTTTTCTTTAGTAGTTCAAATTCTTTCCATTTATGACAAAAAATCCAAATTCTCTTCATCCCATTTAGAATTATGTAAAAACAGAAGTATGAGCTCTGTTCTGATTGGCTGTCCTGAAATTCACTTCATTCTAAAAGCAGGTACAATTTACAATTAAACATTAACATTTGGAGCTAATCTGCTATAGGCTGAATAGACAGATACATGTAATTGTGCTTGTGTTTGTGAAATAACAAAATCAATAAAAAATATACATTTTGGACTAAGGAGTGAACTGTGAATTTTGAAACTTTAACAGTCCTTGCATACAAAAAATGTTAAACTACTTTCATTAAGGAGAATTTTTCATGATATGGGCTCTTAAATGGATAGACATAACTAAGAGTTGGATAATGGAATGTGTAATTGATGAATGTAAAATGTCTCCAATAATGAAAAAGGTCATCTTCTCTGAGGTATTGCCATTCTTAAATGCTAATGGAATACCAGAACCTTTTCACTTTGGTTTCAAAACTCAACACAGCATGGATGCAGCTCTTTTGAAAGTGACAAATGGTTTCCTAGTTTCTCTTGACTCAGGTGACAGTGCAATTCTAATTCTGTTAAATCTCTCAGCAGAATCTGATACTGTGGATCATGGCATCTTGATTTCTCACTCAAATGCGTTTGGTATTATGGGCACTGCTTTAAGTTGTTTCACATAATTTCTTTCATGATGTTTTCACCTTCTATCTTCATTTCTTGTTGAGTTCCACAGGGTTTTGTTTTAAGGCCAATTCTTTTTTTGTGCATGTAGTCTCTTTGCAAGATTATTAGGAAATGCAATATCTTTTTTATTTTTATGCAGATATCTTACATCTTTATCTCATCCAGCAATTACTTTCAACTACTTTTTGGCTGTTTGGAAGAGATCAAAGACTAAATATACAGTATATAATAAATTATCTTGCAAAAAACTTATGCATGTCATCTAATGCTAAAAATTTTGGGATGATTTTTGTTTCCACAAACTGACTTAGCTGTTAAAATTGGCTTTCATCAGTTGAGAAATTTTCCAGAATTAAATAATTTTGCCATGATCTAGAAAAAGCTATTCATATTTTCATGTTGTATTATTGCAATTCCTTGTACTGTGGTCTCCCACAATCTCCAATTGGCCATTTTCAAATTGTCCAGAATGCTGTAGCATGTACCTTGACTGGCACTAAAATCTGTGAGCATATTGTTCCTGTTAAAGCCTCTATTACCATTACAGAATTCAATTTAAGATTTATTTTTTAAGACATTAGTGCTCTGGTTCTATTATACACCTCTCTGCCCAGGACCTTCTCTGTCCTCACTCAGGTCCTGATATTCAACTAAGCACCTGGAGATATCAAATGTTCTTCCAGCATTTCTGTTTTTAAATCTGGGCTCAAGTCTTATTTGTCTACACATGCATTTTAGACTTTTGTTGATGTTTTATTTTATTCTATTAAATGTTTTATCATTATTATTTTGTCTTTATGTTTAGCATATGTTACTTTGGACAGTGAAAGGTGCATAAAAAATGTGCTTTATAAATATCCTTAGTTACATACTTAATATACCAGTGTGCATAACTCCTGTCCTGCAGGATTTGGAAATTACCTTGTTCAAACACACCTGATTGGAACACATGTTAAATACCACAATTAAAGATTATGTTTAAGCTACAGTACCATACTGTGCTTGACACCAGCCCTCCAAGGCTGGAGTTCGTACCTCTGGTACACCAGGGTATAGCATATACAGTAGAATGTAAAATTGTTATGCGCCATCCATTTGGCACCTCACATATGCAACCTTAAAAATAGCCCTGAACAGGCTGTTCCCATAAGGATAACCTCATGTGTTTCACATACTTGGACCCTGCCCTTACCCTATTAAATATCTTGACACCTCCCACTGCCCAGACGAGGTAATAAATTAAGCTGAACAGTAACATATTGCGTTTATTTATAGTGGATAAATGGACAGGCAGAGTTCAGAAAAATGTCAGATTATGTTACTTCTGCATAGAAAGTCACAAATGTTCTATATACACTGACTTTTATTACAAACAGAAAACTTGTACCTATATTCATTTTTATCAGAAACATCGACCATACCACTTAGACACTGTATACCATAGATCAGGGGTCACCAGCCTTTTTGAAACTGAGAGCTACTTCACGGATACTGATCCATACGAATGGCTATATATTGTTAATATATATTATACTATTAATATAAAAAGCATTTAAAACATGTTATATATTATAATATCATCTTCAAATGTACTGGCAGCAGTTCTCCTCTGTGGATATCTGTGTATTGCTGGAATGTTGGGGGTGCTAATACATTTCACTGCAGCAGATGGGCTATAGCCAGTGACATTTTAAAATGTAACCATATGTTAAGTGTTTCTGATATAATGGCAAAAAAAGTACATACTTTTGCATGCAGGTGTTTCTAATTCACTATAAATGATTGTTGCAGTTTTGGCCTACAAAAGACTACCCAGCACTTTCAGAAGAAGTTTCTAGAAGTTTCAGAGGTGGTCCAACTACTGTTTGTTTAACCCTGGCTCTAAACACCTTCTTCCATGTGGGATGGCAGTGAGAGGCTTGCTGAACCAGAAGAGAATCACTGTAGGACACATTACTCTGTTTCATATTGAACGCTGTTGACACCATGATTCCTAACCTTTCAGGCTGAATGAAGAAAGTCCACTGCCATTCACAGTGGAGACAGCTCATTAGGGAAGAAAGTGTCAGACTTTGCATGGCTGATGATTATACAGCTGTCATCCTTTTTGTCAGTTTTCCAAATAAAAATCACATTGTTAATCAGCCCTGTCGATTGCCCTCCTTAAAACACCCCGGCCTGCACTCACGGCAAGAGAACAGGACTACATGGCTATCCTCCCAAGACTGTCAGACTTCTTCTCAACTTCTTTTAGGCAAAAGATGAGAGTATGGCTTCCTAATGAACAATATTAATGAATTAAGAAAGTAGTTTAACTAAGTAACAGTGTCAAGACTAGCCTACTCATATTACACCAGACAGTGTGCTAACAATAGACCTGTACAAGCAATAAAAAAGACAAAAGGTTCAAGCATGTTGACCATTTTTGCCTGGAATTTCATCATCGCACCATATGTCTTGGCAGAAGTGGTTAAAGTAACGAAACAGTACAAGCAAAAGTACCTGCATAAATGTGAGGGAAGGAACATTCTTGTCAGTTACTGAGCCCTAATTACGAGAATGCAAATGCCATAAGTGTGGATTAATGAGGAGCCAGCAGGGGGCTCTTACAAGACTGAGGTAAAGTTGAAGCTGCAGGTCTAGGCTTTGCACACATGAATCATTTTGAGCATTGCCAGCTGGAGGGTTGCACCATGATAAACCCAGGAGTGTCTAGTTTTCTGACCACACTGTAATGATCTGTCATAGAACACACTTTGTTTAGAGCCAGACCACACATGCAACCCTCTGCAGGGTGTGATTATGAGGATACATAGGTTTAATCAGCCGTTAATCCATAAAGCTTCTAGAGTTTATGACTTCACACTTCGACACTTTGTTATTCACATGTAAAGCACCTTGTGAATCTGGATCGTAAATCACATGCAGTTTCCTAACTCAGTCATCTGCTCATATTTAGCACAATCGTATGCATAGACTCTAGAGGTGGCAATGGTATCAAACCATGCATCTCAAAATACTGGCTCATCTGCCAAACAGAATATCCAGCCTGCGCTTCATTTTATAAACTTTTCTGCTGTTGAACAGTTACAAATAAACAACATAAGCATCATCCTAAACCTATTTTTTATGACTTACGTTAGGTAATCGGCCACTGTGCCTGGTGTGTAAAGCAAACCTAATTACGAATACTGGATACAGTCACAGTTTATAATATATTTATTATTTATTGTAAGTGTATATTCAATGACTACATAAAATGTACAATTACTTAAAGGGTGAATGATGTATACACACACGTAATTATTCAGCCCCCTGAGTCAATACTTTGTAGAACCACATTTTGTAAGGTTCGCACGCCGCCATGTTCTCGCAATGCCTTGCGAGGCCACGCCAGACATGGGGCGTCAGAACCCGGCTGTACGACGTCACAGACGTCCACTCAGAG
>JBBIGC010000036.1:12634240-12647295 GCA_037576955.1 Lepidarchus adonis
TATTGTAGTGATAGATTTACATTAAATGTGACAATCTCTTTACTCTTCATGACTGAGAAGATAAATGTAAATATTTTATAAATTATTCTTGGACTCCAATTTTCTTTTATATCCTTTCTACTTTATTTTTACCAGTGTGTATGTGAAATTGGTCCTAAATTGCATTTATAATGGTCTAAACAGGACTTTAAAAGCCTTAAATGTAACTTGTTGAAACCTGCAGAAACCCTAATAGAGAAGAAGGGAGAGGGCCATCCTATACATTTCATTAGCCATGTATGACTGTAGCATCACTGGGGATCAAACTCACAATCTCCTAAGGTATTGGTTTTTGTGATGTTATGGACTCGCTGTTCACATAGATTTATGTCACCTGTCAAAAAGGACTTATGTAGCCTTATAAATGTTGCCCTAAAGTAAAGAGTAATCAATATTTGTAATTATATTTTGTACATCTGTATAGTATGTTGACCTATGTGCACCAACCAAGAGATATTCCTTGTATCTGCCTGGTGAAATAAAATATGTCAAATTCAGGTGAAATGTTCTATGTGGAGGTGGAAAGTGTGGAACCAAGCATCTGTTGTCACACCGTGTTACAATTAGTGGAAAGCTGGCTAGATGTAATGCATTTTAAAGACTTTAAGGCGGGAAAGCCTCCTCACAGTAACATTTCACAGGGAAATGAGAAATGCATCGACCCAAGACGAATCATTTGCATTTCATTTATTCTCGGGTAAGGCTTCATTTTTCCATCCTGGATGAAAACGCGACCAATTAATGGCGTGTGAATCATCGACCCCCGTGGACGTAAAAACAAAATCGAAATAAATGAACAAAAATACTGTACAAACATCATTTGATGACTGTTTCTTTAGTGACCTTATGCTTATTCAATTATCAGAGGTGGAATGTCCATTTGAGCAGCAGAGAAAGAGCTGGGAGTCAGTTTGAGCTGGCAACAAACTTTCCATCAATAAAAAACACGCCAGCATTAAAGTTCTGTGCTGCCTAATGTTTCAGATACCTCCCAGGGCCAGAACAGATATCTCATTAGATAGAGTATAATGAAGGCCATATTGTGATGGGCAGATGACTTAGACAGGGTATCTCCAAACCAGCAGGTCTTCTGGGGTGTTTTCAGTGTGCAGTGGTTAGTCCCTACCAAAACTTTCTTAATACATTTTGGTATTCATTCTTCATATATCCTATACTATATGTCCAAGAGCTTGTAGATGCCCCATCCAGCATTTCTTCAACAGAAAATAAGGTTCTTTGTTTGGTTCCTCTACCAGGTGGCCAGGGTCCATTGTGTGTTCAGTTATCACATGTTCCATCAGGTGGATATACATGTATATCAGGTGGAATGGGAACTACCCCAAGGTTTCTCTGTATATCTGTCCTATGGTTGACAAGTGACCCGCCCATGGTCGTTCTCGCCCTTTCACCTAAGGAGCACTGGGATAAGCTCCATCCACACTGTGACCCTGGTTAGAATAAGCGATTAGGAAAATGAAAATTGCTGCTGTCTTTTTCTGTCTTCTAGAAAGGCTAGATGCTGGAACATTGCTTTGAGGATTATGCGCAAGAGCATTAGTGGGGCAAGGTACTAATGTTCGATGTCCTGGATCACAGACACCACTCCAACACATCCCAAAGGTACTTAAATTACAAGCAATTTAGTAAATGTCTGCAGTGGGTGCAACCTTAAAGAGACACTCTGGCAAAAATTAAGAATATAACCATGAAAACATCTGTTGTTAACATGTCTAGTTACCTCATACTGTGGTCCAATGTCTAGAGTGAGTTTTTCAGTTTAAGCACTAGGACTGATGACTTATCTTGAAGATGGAAGGAAGGAACCTTAAACTACAATTGCTTTGCAGTGGATAACGGCAGCTTTTTGTACTGCAACTATAATAATCATCATCAAATTAGGACCTCTGGAGAGAACAGATTACTTAAATGACAGAAATTACATAATAGAACTATAGATTTAAGGGTTTTTAGAAATAGCTTTGTTGTGTTTATTAGCCGGTAGCTCAGTAGCTACATTTGTAGTGAATGTCAACAATGGAAAAGCTGTGTGAGATATTCGGACCCCCTGAGACCCCCTGATTGACAATAGAGACAATCTAAAAGGCCTAAACTGCCAAATTTGGGGTTTTAGTTGGTTTTGTAATGATTTAAATTATCAAGGGATGTCACACACATGGATTATTAAATTAATTAAATTAAACAATTTCCCCCTGGGATTAATAAAGTTTTCTGATTCTGATTTACAAGTGGTCATATGACATTTGTGAAATGCATGCTGGGTATTGTAGTAAGAATAGTTAAAATCATAAAAATTTTAAATTTTGTCAAAATCTTTTTTGGGCACATAACATCTTTTCCTGGCTCTTCATAAAAGTTCCATATCAGGTAACAGTTGTGCTCCTGGCATAAAACAGTTTTGCACTGCAGTTCTTGTTTTTTGGTGTCTGTCAGCATTCAGGAATAAGAATGTGTCGGTGTGACAAACCAAGACACAATAGCTTTTCATTTTCGTTTTCTTTACCTAGTTTTACTTAATTTCTTTTTACCTTTACCTCCTATCTCTGGAGTGGACCAAGATACATTTCACTGCTTGTTGTACATATATAAATAAAAATCTTGAATCTTGAAGTCACCGCCCCCTTCCCTCCAACCCCCAAACACCACCAATGCATCATTGAGTCACAGTCAAAAACCACTACATGTTACAGTTAATATCACTTTGAGCAGTCTCTCTGCCATCAATCTGCAATCATCTTCCTGCAAAGCTTCTCAGTAGACCAGCCTGGTAGACCAAGCAAAATCCATATCAGCAGATGACCCAAAAATCCTTTTAGTAGTGAAGAAAATCCCAGCAGATCAGGAACACTCTCCTCAGTGTAGGTCGTGTCAAAAACTACCATGTGAAGAAAACTACACTGGCAGAATGTACAGTTTGCTTTAAACAGGAAAAGTAAAAGCAGCTAACCTAATGGTGACCCTTTATGAGGACATAGAAGTCTATATACGTAATAAGAGTGGAGAGATTACATTAAAGCTGATCTTACATAGTGTTTCTGGTTCTCCAGGTCCTAAACCTTCACTCTGTAAGTACCCTTTCTGTATCCATCCATAACCATTGCTCTAGAACCTCTATGGGTTTTGCAGTTAGCTCCTAGTTAATTATTATACACTCTGTTATACACTCACCTCCCCACATTTCGATTAATGCCATGTCTGGCAGCTGGTCACAGATATTTGAAGCTTGTAAGCACATTATATACTTTCATTAAATGCTACATTGTAAAGCCTACCTCTATAGAATGAGCCTGTTTCCTCCCTTTCAGTGATGCACCCAAATCTGACTTGAGCATATATAGTGCCCCTTGTGGACAGACTTAGCTATAGGTGTATATGTGTAACACTGCCAGTTGACCTACAGAATGGTAACTTACACCTGCACTGAATCTAAAATTGGTCCCTTCTTTGTACAAAGTGTGTGTAGTGAACTTTATATAAGGTATGTAGTGAACTTTATAAGTTTTGAGCTTCTACACCCAATGGTCTTCAATATAGGACATGACTTAATTCCCAATGACTCATTGTCTGTTCTGTAAATCCTACATAGTGCACTATATAGGGAGCAAGGACCATCTGCAGTTTCAGCCCTAGACCGTTGGTGTTCAGGGGAGTTTGGTATTTCACACCTGAAATCACTCACTGCTTAATTGCCAGATTTAGTTCATGTTTGAGTAGGGAACTACCCAACTGTGCTGGACGTCCAGGACTGGAGTTGGGCACCTCTGATTCTGCACAAATCTGCCATCCTTGTAATGCCTGATGTCAACCAAAATTTTCCGCCACAAATGGAGGTTCACCTCACATACCTGAAGTGCACAGTTTTGTCATTATATACTGTATATTGACATTGTCCAGAGAAAACAATTGATCTCCATTTTTATTTCATATTTTTATTTTTCTACATCAACACCACCATACAGTAGTTGGTTTTTACATTGTGTGAAACTTTCTTGATGAACAGACTAATAGAAATTGGTTTTCTTGGACAGCAGCATATTAAAGTATATATGATCATATACTATTTGTGCTGAGTACAGTGTACTTTTTGGACTGTGAACAGAAATATCTCATTATCCCAGGTGCTTTATGGCTCATTGGGAATCATTTCCATAAGGTCTGAAATGCAGTTTGGTGAAACTAGAATTTAAAAGTGTAGAAGTCGATTATAATTACAAATTACAAAGTGAATCTACAGTCAAGCATCATTAGAGAAGATCCAGGTCATGTCTGTGCAATACAGACTTGCTAAAAATATATCTTATAAACATAATTATGTTTTATAATGGCTTCATTATTCATCTTAATGCTTGTATTCAAAACAGTTTTGATGCTTTAAAATGGTTCGCCTCTGTATAAGCACAACCTCAGTTTAAACGTTTGTAATGATTGATCATTGGGTGTCATGCTTTATTTTAATGTGTTCATAATGTGAACAGAATACTTATTAATAAAGGATGCCACTCAAAAACTCAGTCCCCAAATAAAAAGTGCTACCAGAGCAACCAAAATACTTCTGGAGCTACAGTAGTTTTCCAGGTAAGGATTAAGCCTAGTCTCTGACCGAATTGACTCACAATTGAAGTTGTGAGTCATTGGAAAGTTGAGGCACTGAAATGTCATTTTAGATGCTTTATTAGCAAAATAAAAATGAATTATTATTAAGCTTTAAGTCATCTGTGCAAGCAATGTCACACTAACAACTAGTCTTTCCAAAAGAAGAGACTGTTGCTGCAACAAAGGGAACTAATGCCTCTGACACTTTCCCTTCAGAGGAATTGCTGGAGGAAGCATCTTCAAGGCTTTGGATGTATATAATACCATATTTCCCCAACAATAGGCCGCCTCATTCTATAAGCCGCAGAAAATATTCATTTATGTTTTAAGACTCTAAGATAAGTCGCCCCATGTTATTAGCCACAGCGTTACTGAATTTACTGATCTGAAGTAAGAGCATCTAACTTCACCCCTGGAGACCTTTGCTGCTCTATACAGGTAGTGACATTACACTGTAGTTGAGCATAGACAATTAAATTGTTTAAATTAGGAACTTATCAATATCATGCCACAACGCAAGAACTATGCTGCAGAATTTAAGCTCCAAGCAATGTCTGCAATAGCTGAGATGAACGTGCATCCAATATCAAATGATTGAAAGTGCTGTACTGCTGTACCTCCACCCTCCAGTCATTCAAATGAAAATAAAAACTCGTTTTTTCCCAGCCAACAATAAACATTTGTTTCTTTTATTTCTGTTAAATTTAGTTTTTCCAGTTTGTATTATACACTAGGATGTAATGTAATGTAGCAAAGGGCTGAAAATGTTTAAGAGAAGGAGGAAGCTTTGCTTTGCTTTTCAAATTGTTCATTGCTGCAATAAACAGTACATTTAAATTCAACTAATCATTAGGGGATGTCGTCTTTTTGTACTGAATTATACTTTTAGTGCATGTGTTTTCATGTTTTTAGACAGGCCGTCGCATTTAAGCAAACCACGCCCAATACCAGGTTTGCAAAATCAATGTATAAGCCATAGCCTTTCACTGGGGAAATACGGTATATAAAGACTGTTGATCAGCAATTAAAAGGACATCTAAATGTATTGTGAGGTTGTTATAAAGATGTATTTGCTCAGGGAAGAAAACAAAGCAAAGAAGGCGTTCAGTTGCCTTTACCTTTATTATACACTCTCTAATGAGGTATCTATTCTGGGCCTTGGAGGTGTCTGAGACCAGAGGCAGCACAGAACTTTAATGCCAGTGTGTTTTTATTGAGTGCAAGTTTGTTCAGTGGGTTTCAACTCATTCCCAGCTCAATCTGACTCAAGGCTCATCTCCCTTTCTACAAGCCTCTGAAGCGCAGACGGAGACCATTCTTATTCAACAATCAACCTCTGAAAACTAAAGAAAGGTAAGATCACCAAATGGTCAACATTTTTTTGCTTTTCCTTTAATACAACGAATCTCATACCTTGCATGTTTAATTGGTCACCTCAACCAGGATGAAAAAATGATTCAGCATTCGACATCTTAAAATAAATGTCTGTGATGTATGTAAATATATGATGATAACATTTAAAAAGTGGTCCAAAATTAATGCTTGAAATCAGGCATATTCATTTATGTAACTGTCCACATAAGTGAGTTTACATGGGAGAGGGGAAACTGTTTTCAATTTAGTTATATACATACACTGCAGCGTAAGTCAGTAGAACCAGGCAAGACATTTTGTACCAAATCAGTTGGTCTGTTCATTAAGACATTAAACAATTATGCAGTAAAAAAATAACACAATAATATAAATAATGGTGAAAATGGTTTCTTACTACAGAGATGTTTTACTCCAACCCCATGTTACAATTATATTACCAGGACAATGAGCAAATTGCAGAGAAAAATAAAGCAATACATTTAAACATTAGTCCAATAAACTTAGCAGCTTTGGGGTTTTTTGTTTTTCAGACGTTTGACCAGTGAGACTTCGGGGGAAAAAACATGGCGGCTTATGAATATGAACTACAGGTTAATGGGAGGCTTTCCGGAACACGGAGGCGAATACGTGCGAATAGGGCGTGAACTGTGAAGCGTCACAGAGCAATTGGTTTATAGGCGGAGTTCAACATACCAACAGCCAATCAGAAGACAACTCTGGCGTGTCGTCATCGCCTCCCTCGTTGTTGCTTAACTTCCCTGATGTTTTGGTGATGCTGTTACCATAGTCTTTAGTCCCCAAGGCCAAAAGTGAGGAGATTTTCGCTACGTTTCTGTAAGTGTTGGAGAGCAGGAATGTGGAACTCGCTGCTCAGGTAAGGAGCTGTTTCCTTCCTACAATCGTTTTTCTACTCCTGTGCACAGAAAGTTTGCTCTGTAGGCCTCAATGTTGCTCTCTCTCTCTCCACCACAGGGTCTTACTGTCTGCAGCAGTGACCTGGCAGACTATCACAGTTGGAGCAGGTAATTTATGTGTATTCGGTTTTTTTCTGTAGTATTCTAATATCACAAGTGATGACCAGCTGTATCTGCTTTATTTGGTATTTTAAAGTCATTTTTGGGGGGCTATGCCAGCTGCAACTCATCTGTTTTAAGGCTATTTTTCTTCTGCTTTATAGCTCCACTTGGGCTGGTCTATTTTGTAATTTGGCTTAAATTGTCATTTTTTAGACATGCATGTACCTAGGCTACAGTAATCATTCCTAACAGACTTTTTTCCATAAGCCTTTTTATAATGGTACCCCGCATTGTGTGTTCCTTTTTAAATATGGCATTTTTTTTTATTTATGCCATTTATTTTTACAGTGTAAGCCAACTGTACCTTAATTGTTCCCCGTTTCTGGTTTTCTTGAACCCCTCCCAGGCTGTGATGGAGCAGAATGTGGAAATAGTAAGGCATCTAGGAGGCCTGATCAACACAGTGAATTCCTGAATCAGTTTAATGAAATGAATCCAACCGTGGACCGCCAGCACCGCGAGCCTGGAGCTGTCCTACCTTTTATTGGACTCACTGGAAGTAAGTGATGTGTGTGCTGGGCATAAGGCCTGACCTAACACAGGGGTGGTGGTGGGGTAACATCTGCAGGTTAGAGCCAATTCTTCACATTTTTCCACATTCCAAATTGAGCACAACTAATAAATGAGTCAGGTTGCTCAAAACCTGCAAAGAATCAAACTGTTTTGTCCTAGTTAGGGTCCGTTAGGGACTGTGCCCTCTAAAACATAAAATTTCTTTATGTATGGCTGTGGTGGTGAAACTTTAAGAGGTTCTTCACACGCCTACGTCTCATTTAAAGAGCTAGTTCATAATGGAACCATCAATTGAAACGTTCTTTAGGGAATTGGATTCCTTTTTATCATCTTTATTTTAAGATTTTCTGACAAATTAAAAAGTTTCTCTAGTGAAGGAGTGTGCTGAGTGGAGAATATCTGTGGAGAACTGGTGGAAAACAGATGTGTGTAATCTGCTGTTTGGATTTTCAGACCTCCTGAGTAAAAAGACGTGCTGTTCTTTTGTGTTTGTTCGCATGCAGGGGTTTAACTTAGTTTTTTATTGCAGGTGCTAAGCAGAGCCGTAACTGCTGTAAGAATGGTGGCACCTGCATACTGGGAAGTTTCTGCGCCTGCCCGAAACACTTTACGGGGCGAAGCTGTGAATACGATGAGCGTGCCAGGTAAAAGAAAAGAGTAGCTGTGCTACAGCCACAACAAAATATCTGCTGTAATAGGCAGAACTTAACAATTTGGTCTTTTTTATCATTCACAGGAACTGTGGGGTTATTCCACATGGGGAATGGGTACAGAAAGGCTGCTCCTACTGTAGGTGTGGATATGGAGTGTTGCATTGCTTCCCAGAAGTCTTTCATGGTGATTGCGGTAAGTTCATGGGCTTATCTCTGTCTGCATTGCAATTTGTTTATTTAAATTCCCATTACGGCTAGTCGGTGCAGACCTTCAGTCTTGTGTGGATTCATTTAAGCATTGGTGGCCAGCGGATGTTTGACTGCATTTTGTGCTTCGCTGCATATTTATTTGGCTGCCTCAGCTACCTCATATCAGTTCAGCCAGACGTTTATCTGTCTCCATCAATATCATGATAGCCGGAGGCATGTGGAGTGTCCGTCTTGAAGCTGAAACGAGCTTTATCAGATATTTTCTGGAATAGGCTATGAAGAGGTCTTCACACCTCATCCACTGACCAAATAGGGTTGTGAATCCCTGCTGGCTAGCGCTTAATTCCTGCAGACCCATAAAGGATTATTCCGGGGGTTGGGGTGGAGGAGGTGGGATAGTGTCCTTGTCTTTCAGTTCTAAGCATGTGTTAATGGTCCCATTTCCCAGGCAAGTTGCATGTCAAATGCTCTGCATTGTCATCTGTGCATTCACTGGGCTTTTCTCTTCTCTTTGCTTTGCAGATGACTCTCAGGAAGTGCGCTGGTTTCGTTCGTATGCTCCAATGACACCCTTGAGCAAGCTTCTCCTATGCATGGCGTTGCCTCTTTCCTTTCTTTTTTGAAGACTCTCTTTACTCCGTTCAGTGTGCTTGGCTCAGTTTTGCTCAGGAGCAACATCTAAAGAACTTCAGAGATCAACCACAGAAGAAGAAACACTTTTTTAAGGCATTTTTTTATTGCTTAAGGCAGCATTTATTGGCAGCACTGAAATGCATTTTGCTTCCAGTGGAAGTTCAAACTCTTAGATGTGTTCAAAACAACTGTTTTAATGTGAAGGAAACTGTATATAGGATTTATATTGAGAATATATTGTACATGTTGGTGTGCATTTTCCCCACAGGATTATGAAGTTCTTTTTGTATCTGTTTCTATATAAACCAGTATCCCAAAAGATCCTTGTTTTAAAAGTGGTCATCTTCATCCACACCCAACACGTTTGCTCTCCTTGCCTCTCGGTGGGGAGAGAGTGGGATAATTGTAAGATAACCCGTGATTGTTGACCTTTCTGCTATTTTTCCCCTTATCTTAAACAAACAATTACTTGGGCCAATCAATCACGGTTGCTGCTCTGACCTACTCTGTTGACCTTCTAGAGTTTTGGAGAGATGTACTGTATCTGTTCGTGACTAGAGGAATGAAATTGTCTTGAGTAATTAATTTTCACATCAATAACTCAAGATGGCTGATTCATTTACTGACCTCATTTTGCCTGTTCATCATTGGTGATGCTGTGCCAGAAGCAAAAACCGTAACTGTGAATCATACCATCATGGATAAAAAATAGATTGAGGATTAATGGGTTGTTCTGAAGTGATTAAATCTGATTTTTTTTTCAAGAACGTGTGACTCTTGCCTAAATGTTGATTTTGTTTAAAACTCTTGAAGAAAGTTTTTCTTCAGGTCAATATCTTCAGTTTTAAAAATGACAAAACCTAGAAGCAATGCAGTGGAAGAAATGTTGCTAGAAGGTTAAAGCCGTCCTACTGGTTTTTCAAACTTTGCATAATTAAACCTTTAAGATGTAAATCAAGTCTTTGAGTTGTTTGAAGTGAAATCCTCCATTGTAGACAAACTGGTTGAGTTCAAATTGTTCACAGTGGTGTTGATTAGAAACAGATATTCACAGCATTAGATGCCTTCAAATGTGACCTCACAGCTATTACACAAAATATTTATGAAGACATGATGTCAGAGTTTAAATTAATGCATGGGAAAGACGCAAGTAAGTAGTTCTAAGGAAATTTAATATTTAATAAAATCTTGATTATTTTAGATTTCTTACTGTATGAAAAGTGGATATTTATTAGTCCACTGTGTTTTAGCTAGCAAATAAAAGTGTGCGGTTTTGTTTAGTAGGCGCCCTGTTTAGAGATGTATGTGCAAGTTTCTATTTAAAATCAAACTAATCTCAACAAAAACTGACAAATCTGTTCAATTTACCTTTAATTACGTTACGAGTTTCTAGGAAATCTGCATATTTGGGAAGACTATTAAAATCAAATAATTTAGTGCAAAAAAAGTCCTGTTGTCCAATGGAAGTTGTCCAAAGAGAGATTAAAAGCAATGGAATGATTAGAGCTACTTTAAAAACAAAATATAACATATTTTATTGCTTAATCCTTACATTGCCTGGTGTTTCTGTTATTTTTTCCTCTGTTGTGATTAGCAGTTTCTCAGACGTGTGCAGAATTTTACAGAACTATGCCAGACACCTGAAGAAATATTTAAAGGCTGTTTGACTGAACAGCAAGTGTGTATATAAATAACATATACAAATATATACATATAACATTAATACAGCAAAAGTTTTATGTGTCAACTTAACTGTTTCCAGAACTTTCCTTGTGGACACCCTGTATAACTTGTAATTCCCATAAAATCCTCACTAAGTTGTTAAATGAACTTTGGTTCTTCTAACCAGCTTACAGAATATCAACTACTATTTACACACAAAACTAATATTAAATCTTTTATCCCTGCTTTCTTGTTGATTTGCATTTATTCTTATGTTAATTTCTATTTCTACTGACAGAAAGACACTTAATTGCTAAGATAAATGGCTTTTGGTATTTCAGCCTAGAAGGGGAAAACTGTCTTGCATATGGGTTTAATTTGTCCAGGCCTGATCACAACCTTTAATAAATAGATGTTCCTCTGTCTTTTTTTATTCCAAATTGCTAGCACTTATTGTAAAGCTGAAAATATTTAAATACTAGTAGGCTATTACTTTCTAAAGTCAGAAGCAAAGTATTCCTTCCTGCTAAAAGCTGGCAGCTGTGAAGATCAGTCCTTTTTCCAATTGAAATGCACATAGGCTACTTTATTCTAGTGGCAGGGTGGGGTGAAGGTCTGGGGGTACTTCCCCATCACTATTAGCAGTGACAATGGCCTCTTTCTGACCTTTGAATGTGCTTTTTCATTTTCCATGACAGTGGTCAATAAATGAGTTGGCCTTTAGCGCAGTGCTCTTCATGCTAAATGACCGGGTTGATCTAGGGCGTCACTCCAATTTGAATATTTATTCATGCATTCTGTAGAAGTTCGATTAACGCTTGACCGTTTGACATGAATGTGGAACTACGAACAAATTTGAACCGTTGGAATTGGCACTTTGCATTTCTTTTGTCTACAGGGATGACATTCTCTGCCATCTTATCAAGGGCCTATGTTCTCTCAATTATCTACTTAATTACAAATCCTTGAAAATACGGGTCCGTCTAGACCCTTTCCCATTCATTTGGTTTACTTCTAACCCCTATGCACCTAAATCTCTATAAGAGGCAGCAAACAATCCTTTTGTTAAGTAAGTTTCTCCTGATCTCCTTAACCTAAGCCTCTCTAGACTCTAACCCCAGGGACAGAGACTAGCACAACGCAATCATATAGAGCCTTTTCATGGAATGCTCCTCTTAAATCCTAAGAACATCTAGCGTTTCCCCGGAATTCCTGTGGTAAAAAGGGACAAATGAATGGATGGGTCAAAAGATTGATACTCTCACAGGTAGGGCTCATGATAAGAACCAGCCCCCCACCACCACAATTGCTCCTCCTGCTGGGAGCATGTCCTCCTCTGTTCCTCCTGCACCCCACTGATACAATGTGAACCTTTCAGTGGTGCCAGTTCATATGCACAAGCTTTGGCAAATCCCTTTGATAGAAAAAACCTGGCACACAGGTTTCACTGGGCTGACCTGACACTGCAGGATCCTCCCGAATGAAAAGGTTGGATGGATGGGATTACATGCAAGAAATCTGTCCCCTTTTGTCAGGGGCAGCTGCAGTTGGGGGCATTTTGCTCGAAGGGAATCGGCTCAGAGGTATCAGACATAACAATGTAGCTGAGTTGCGGCTGACCTCCCCATGCTCTGCCAATAATGCTGTAGTAGGAAGTGTTGGGAAGTTGGGGAAACTTAGCAAAATGCTAAAATTTCCCACTTAAAGTAACGTAAAAATTTTTTATAGCAACTGATTGTGGGAGTTTTGTTGTTTTGGCCTTGAAACTTAGCTTAGCATCTTGTCAACTCCCCTTTATGCATCACAATTTCTCATTAGATAGAATGGGGTTTTGCCAAAACCTGTCCAAACCTTTGAATTATTTCCTATGACCATGCATTTCTGGTGCAGTATGGAGAGGTAAATAACTTAAGGCAGATTTACCCAAGAATGTCATCACAGAAAAAATATAACTGTGAAAGAATTTAGTAGAAAATAGTGATCTTGGCCATGTTTTAACCAAAGTTCTAACAGCAGTGTTTGAGATTTTGAACCAAGCTCTCAGAATGTGACATGATTGTTGGTATAAATAGCTTCACAACGAGAATGAGATTCAACTTAAAACTGGCAGCCATGATGGTTGACTCAAGCAGAACTACTGTAGGCCAGAGACATGGCCAACATGGCATCTCCTGCAGCTTGCACCAGTAGGACAGTTTCACACAGTTGCCTTGGTTCCTCTCAAGGTTTCTTCCTATTTAGGGAGTTTTTCCTTGCCACTGTCGCATAGCTTGCTCATTTGGGG
>JBBIGC010000036.1:12664513-12698989 GCA_037576955.1 Lepidarchus adonis
TAACATATTTTACTTAGTCACTGGTGTATTTACCTCAGTTACTAACATATTTTACTTAGTCACTGGTGTATTTACCTCAGTTACTAACATATTTTACTTAGTCACTGGTGTATTTACCTAAATTACTAACATATTTCACTTAGTCACTGGTGTATTTACCTCAGTTACTAACATATTTCACTTAGTCACTGGTGTATTTACCTCAGTTACTAACATTTTTCACTCAGTCACTGGTGTATTTTGCTGTGTTAATGGCTTTTTTCAGTATAGGAAACCTTTTATTAAAGCCTTTACAGCATTGTTACAACCCAACTTTAACGTTTCTCAGGAAAAGCAGTGAAACTAAAATCTTAAAGATAAACAGGGAAATTAGTCGGTTTTCAATTCAGCTGACTAGTTTTGTCAAAACTTCAGTAAACTTCATTTCCCATTATACATTTTTGCTGCCAGTGTGTTTACAGAGACTTTGAGCTACAGGTCAGTCATAATCATGGAGTGCAGGTAGGAAAGAAAGATTTATTCAACTTTTCTAGACCCCACACAATCGCAGAGGACACATGCAGCAGCAAATTTTTATTTCTCAAATGTAACCCATTGAGCAGAAGAAACTAGGAAAAAAGGCAAATTTAGAGTTTTTATGAGTAGAAGCTATGTTTTTCATTCAAACGTAATTTGATTTTGACGCGCTGTTACTTTTCTGTTTTCAGGTCAGTAATGAGATTCTTGGGCTGATTAAAAAAATTTTTTTAGAATACTTCTAATTTAAAACAGCTTCCTCTTTTCCAATTTACGGGCTCACACAGACATGAAGAGCCATTCCGAGTACTTTTGCTTAGCGATTCTGCACAGCTATGCGCTAGCGGTGCGTTCATTTCTTGTTTTTGCCCCAGCTCTTACATCGCATTAAGGTCAGCCCGGATTAACACATACAGTGTTACAAATACACACTAATCTCCCCCTGCTTTGGCCCTCTTGCCAATCAATGAGAATGCCTTGCTTTAGGAACAGCTGTGGAGGCAAAGCCTGCTCTCTAGGCCTCAGCTGAATATATAGATCAATCACACAAGGCCAACAAAACAAGCTTTGGGGCAAATCAATTGGTATATTAACAAGGGGTACCCAACTCAAAATCCTTAAAGTTACAATGTACGCAGCTGAGGCCGCCTCTACTTTAGGTAATTATGGGTCAAAAATGTTCTCGTCAGCTGTGTGTAATCTCATCACTGCAGGGGCATTACGAAAGTCAATACAAGCAAATTAATGTGATCCATGAGGATTTGGTCATTACCCCTGACCTGCACCAATAACATGACATGGTGAATAACGTTTAGTCGTGAACCTAGAGCACCACAGCTGCTTATTAAAATTCCACAACTGCTGGTCAATGCATTAAGTGGATTAAACAATTTCTGGACACCGATTAAGCCTAGCCTTGAAGTAAAGACGCTGCCAATGGCGAGGTGAGCTTCTCTAGCATCAGGCTACAATAAATCTATGCCTAATGTTTTTTTTTGCCCAAGTTTGACATGTGCATGTCTAGTTGTTTCAAATGAGATTGGAATGCTTTTAAAATGCCATACTGTAAGTATAACCATTGCCATTATGATTAGTGGTGTAACTATAATTAGAGCAGACAGCACAATCAACGGAGGCCAATAATGTGTCTTTATAAGACACTCTTTCTGATAATTTATGTAATTTAGACTTTAGACTTTTACACCATGCATTATACATCAGAATTAGATTTTGTTGCAATTGGCCCTCAAAAAAGAAGAATGAAAAAAGAAGAATGAAACACCAGTTCTCTATGCAGATTTAAAAACACAGTTTGGTCAAAAAATAAGCAGTAAAAATATGAGCAGCATAAATAGGCAATTGGAAAAAAAAAAAACTAAGAATATTACATGAGTAGAAGTTTAAATTTTAGCAGCAATATGTATTATTCTTATATATATATATATATATATATACACACACACACACACACACAGTATCGCACAAAAGTAAATTTTGAAATTCTTTTATTGTATTTTTTTTAATGGGACAAGACAACACGGAAGATATGACACTTTGATACAATGTAACTGTATACAGCTGTCCCCTCAAAATAACTCAACACACAGTCATTAATGTTTAAACCGCTGGTAACAACCATGAGTACACCCCTAAGTGAAAATGTCCTAATTGTGCCCAATTAGCCATTTTTCTTCCCCCTGTGTCATGTGACTCATAAGTGTTACAAAGTGTCAGGTGTAAATGGGGAGCAAGTGTGTTAAATGTGGTGTTATCACTCTCGCACTCTCTCATACTGGTCACTAGAAGTTCAACATGGTACCTCATGACAAATAACTCGCTGAGGATCTAAAAAAAAAAAAAAAAAAGAATTGTTGCTATACTTAAAGATGGCAGAGGCTATAAGAAGATTGCCAACACTCTAAAACTGAGCTGCAGCATAGTGGATAAGACCATACACCGGTTTAACAGGACTAATACCACTCGCCAACTCGCCACGGTCAACCAAAGAAGCTGAGTGCAAATGATCAGCATCAAAAGTTGTCTTTTGAAAATAGACATATGAGTGCTGCCAGCATTGTTGCAGAGGTTGTAGGGGTGAGATGGCAGCCTGTCAGTGCTCGGACTCTGTGCCGCACATTGCATCAAATTGGTCTGCATGGCTGTCGTTCCAGAAGGAAGCCTCTTTTAAAGATGATGCACAAGAAAACCCCAAAACATTTTGCTGAAGACAAGCAGACTAAAGACATGGATTACTTGAACCATGTCCTGTGGTCTGATGAGACCAAGATCAACTGTTTGAGATGGTGCCAAAAGTGTGGGGTGGCAACCAGATGAGGAGTACAAAACGAGTGTGTCTTGCCTACAGTTAAGCATGGTGGTGGGAGTGTCATGGTTTGGGGCTGCATGAGTGCTGTCGCAATTGGGGAGCTACAGTTCAATGAGGGAACCATCAATGCCAACATGTACTGTGACACACGTGACCGTCTCCCTTTGGAGACTGGGCTATAGGGCAGTATTCCAACATGATAAAGACCCCAAACATACCTCCAAGACCACCCCTGCCTTGCTAAAAGAACCTGAGGGTAAATGCTGGATTAGCAAAGTATAACTCCAGACCTAAACCCTATTGAGCATCCGTGGGGCATCCTCTAACAGAAGGTGGAGTAGCACAAAATCTCTAAAATCCACCAGCTCTGTGATGTCGTGTTGGAGGAGTGGAAGAGGATTCCAGTGGGAACCTGTAAAGCTTTTGTGAACTCCAGTGCTGGTGGCCACACAATATTCAGACAAAGGGGGTGAATTGTTTTTCATTTCTAGCAGTTTAGACATTAATGGCATATTAGTGCAAGTTATTTTGAGGGGCCAGCAAATTTTACAATGTTATACAAGCTGTACACTGACTAATGTACATTGTATCAAAGGGTCATATCTTCAGTGTTCTCCCATGAAAAGATTTAATAATATTTACTTGCATAGCAATAATGAGACACTGTATTCAAGGTCACATCCCGGAAATAGGGGCACAGATCCAGCACATTGAGGAAACTCCAACAAATATGATCACCAACCTCCTCCAAACACTCATAAAATAGCCTGTAGCTCATTAAACAGACAGTTAGTTGGCTGCCCTGTTCACTGCAGCACTCTAAAATCACGGCTTTCCACAGGTTACGTGAAGAATGGTTGCAGAGGCTACAGAGTCGGGACCAGCACGTGAACGAGGTCATGAGAGAAGAGAAGATAAGAAAAGCAGAGAGAGTTCAGGAGTTTTTAGGGCTTCTGAGAGGCGACTGAATTCTGCTGCAACCAGAATCTGATTCCATGTCCTGTAAAACAAAGTCTGAAATGTTTCGCATGTAGATTGTAATGAAAACACCAGGTGGTTACAATGCTTTCTAAAATGATTAGCACTTTGGTATAGACGAGCAAAACGATCAGATTCGCTTGTCATTTCAGAAATATGTCTCACTACTTTCACCTCAGAAATTTAGACAAAATCAGATACCAAAGTTGTATTCCCACTGGCATCTGAACCTCAACATCTTTAAAAACCTTATATCATATTAATGGCAAACTATTTTTTCCATGTATGGACAGTTCTGACTGGTTAAAATGTCTTTTTTAAATGGGATTTCTAGCAGTATCTTTGAATATTTTTTATTAAAATAAAGTATGAAAATTATATGTATATTAATATCATAATTTTTTACAATCCATTTGACCTTTTTTGTTTTCATTGAAATCAATAATCTCATGTCACCAAAACAAAATTTAATATAATAAAGTGACTATATGGTGTGGACAAGGTTCAAAATGTCTCATATTACACCTTACATATGAGAGTTCCTGAGTGGATCTAAGCATTAACCCTGTTGACCCTTATTCAATCCATGGCATGATCAGAGCTCAAGGCCACAGCCTCCAGAGTCCAGGAGAGGATGATTGGCCTTGTTCTCCTCCCATCAGTTAGAGTGATGGCAGCCATTACAGCTTGATTATGCTGCATTTCAATTAGGAATTTTAGAACTTTTCTCCACTTTGTCATTGGAAAACATGTCACTCATATCACCTACTTCCAAGAGAAGTTGAGAGCAGCATAATTGTTCTCTGAGCTCATCTGTGCTTACTGTCGATTTAAAAAAAAATAGTGTGTATTCCCTCACGTGATGTAGCCCTCACCCTCCCAGCTTGACCACTAGCTTGACCGTCAGTCACATATGCAGGGGGAAGTTTTTTTTTGTTCAGGAATGGATTCTAAATTTGTTCACAAAGTCAAAGATGCTTATCTGAAAACCCAAGACTGTGGCGTTATTACAGTATGTGTTTCCGCAATGTTTTACCACCTCCAGCTGCAAGTCCAGAAGCTTCAAATAAAGAAAGAACTTCTCAGTTTCATCGTGAGGCGAGAAAACGCTGACTCTGCCAAGCTTCCGTTTGGTCTCAGTTTCGAGATGAAATGATGATGTTTAAAAACTACCAGGAACCACAGAAAACACTTAAAAGAGGAAGTCTTTTAGTGTGGTAGCAAATTCCAAAAATATTTTCACTGTGATGGCACAAATTCAGAGTTATAAAGAAAATCAACCTATTATTCATGTTTTGGAATCTCTTAAGTGTGGTGCAAATGCTTAGGTTCATTCAGTAGAGTACACCTGAGGTCTTCAACTGCACTCTAGTACCACCTAGTGGCTGATAGAGAATATGCCTCGTTAAAGCTGTCCAGGCCTTTTGTGGCACCAAGTATTGCTAATGGACTGAAAGCACCAGAAATGTATTTTGAGGTGAAAGCAGCGCAAATCAGAAGATCCTATGGAGATCAAGTGTGACCAGCTCGGTTAGCAGCCTACAGGTCACAAAGGCAAAAAACAACAACTGAACTTGTTCTGGCCTTTTCCTTTTTGTCCAAATATCTCTAAATATTCTTATGTTTTAAAATAATAATACTACTATCTTATCATACATGCTGCTCAAAAATGTTGCTGAATAGCCAACTCAAGGGCATCCAACCAGTGAATATATATCATTTCAGATTTCCAGAAAATGGAAATGAAATATACAAAAGCAACTATTTAAACAAGTCTCATATAACCGGACAATGCTAGAAATGCTTATTAGTTGACTTATCCAGGCTTCCAGTACACCACATACTATGAAATGTACAGTACATGCATACTGTACCAGTAAACAAGCATGCAATAACAATATTAAAATCATTGGGAATATTATAGTGACTATAATGCACTCTGGTCACTCACAACTTAAACTTCTCAGAAAAGAAGTTCACCTTCAGCAAGAATTACAGCTACAAATACAGCAGCAATGAAAGGTAAGCGGAACAGCCTGTATTTATGTATAAATTTGTCTGAAAATATGGTATATAAACTACAATATTGAAGAAACACAGTTTGTTTTAATTAATGATCACACGCTCTTTTCCATATTTCATAAAGAGTAAACAAATCTGGAGTCCAGTCACTGAATTAAGTTTGGAGCTGCATTGAATGTTGAATTTGCTGCTCAAAAAGACAATGTGAACCACAAACAACATGTCAGTTGATGTACAATCAAGAATTACTGCTCTGCTTAAGGGTTGCCAATTAATCTCAAAAGAGTTTAGATATTAATCAGTCCACAGTCAGAGCAAATATCTATAAAAGGAGCCAATTTTGTCTCCCAAGCAGTGGACACCCAGACAAGACAAACTAAGAGTCCTCAGTAAAGAAAATCCCTAGAGTAACAGCTTCAAGGATTCACTGGAAATGTCTACAATCTCTGTTTACCACATACAAAACATTAAACAAGCTAGGAATCCATGGTAGGACACCACAGAGGAAGCTGCTGATCTCCAAAATACACACAATCCATTTGGGAAGAAGACGCAACACTGTATGTGGTGTAAAAAGAGCACCCGCATACCATAAAGTATGGTAAAGGGAGCATCATTATTTGGGAATGCTTTACTGCCTTGGCTGAATATGGCTCAGTGTCCCACAATTCCCCCTGAACAATGTCTAGCTAATGAAGGTTCCTACTGACAAAGAACGTTAATAAATCCAAGGGTTCATTTACTTTTTCCACCAGTGTCGTAAATGTGTAATTGATAGGTTTAATGCTTTACATACAGATCAGATTATTTATGCCCAATAAATGACCAGGTAATTTCAAAAGGGTTCCACTGTAGAATTACAGGAGCATGAAAAAATAACTCAATCAGTATGTCACATGCTGACCGAGAGGAAAGTCCAGCCTGAATATAACTGGCAAAAAGTTTTCCTTAAATGAACTGAAAGTAAAACGAACAAAAAAGGTAATAAATAAATAAATAAATGAATGAATAAATAAATAAATAAATAAATAAATAAAAACACACGCAAACCAACAAAGGAAATCTTTTAAAAATACTAGAAAATCTTAAAAGATTTTCAGAATATGGAAATAGCTAATGAAATATGAAATTATATGATACAAAAAAGCAACAATAAAAACCTGCCATGTCAAACATGTCAAAATTGTAGGAGTACAGGGTATTTATATTTGACTCCAATGTGCCAGTACATCACATACTGCACCAGTATACACGGTTTTTCACACACCCTACCAGTGTATACTGTATAAAACATCATATCCCATTATCCACACATACTGTACCCAGTAAATACTGTATAACATGTAATGTCCTGGAATACACTGTACATTGCACGAGTACATACTGTATATACATATTGTACAATAGTGAATCCCACATACTGTACCAGTAAATACTCTATACCTCTTATTGTACCAATTTGTACTGTATAATGCATACGGGTCAGGAAAACACTCCCCGCTCCTCAGCTCCTTTAATTATAGACCAAGTGAGACACGAGCTCTGGATCAAACCAGACAAGAACTGAACTGTTTTAGTCAAGTTGTAGTCGCAGGCTGACAATCTGTGCAAGAATTCTAGGTGTAAGTCACATCCTCCACACTAATCCCCTACTGATAAAATCATGCCTCCGGCCGGGCGTTGCCCCCTGTAATCATTTACAATTACAACAGCAGCTCAGGATCCAGGAATGCGGTTTTATTGGATGAATGCATGAAAATGGATGACGCACACATAAAAACATTTTGGGAAGAGAGATTACTGCATTCACATTTTTACAACCAAAGTATAGTGCTGTATATTACGGGCCGGTTCCCCAGGCTTCATCTGTGAAATACCAAATTGCTGTGTCAATGGCAAATCACCATAGTCTAGACTTAGTCTTAATCTAGGTGTAAGAAACTGGCCCTACAAGTAACTTCTGGCTGCCCACACAAAAAAGCTATTGCTATATGGTAATGGCAGTGTGTGTTTTATTCTGTGTATTGCTTATTACTTGTATAGTCCTGGTGCAGAGCATTGAAGTATAATGAAAGCTAATTTGGGTAAAATTTGGGCATATTTCATGACTATATTAAATCAGCCATTTGCTATAGTATATCTGATGCGCATTAAAGCCAGAAAACCAAACCTTCTATCCCCATTATTGTTTCATAGTGAAATTCAACATTTCTTCATATATCAGCTTCTGAAATGTGATTTCATGATAAATGTGCAAACAAAGATAAAAATTTCTTAACAGTGGCGATCAAAGGAATCAGGAGTCCCTGTCTGTACCCCTTCACCATGAATGTATCTTTTTATATCTACTTAATATCTATCTTATATCTAGCGATCATCAAACTACCTCTCATATCTCTGGCAGCAGACAATGTGTCTATGCAATAACTTTCCATAAGGGAGCTTCTTTGCATTTCTGGTTCCTATAACCACCAGTGTGTAAAATGGTTCACTTTGACTTTGGTTTACCTGCAAGAGCACATTTCAGATCAAAGCACAGTGAAAAATGTAATAATTTTGTTAATTAAAAGTATGAAAACTACACATTGATTGAAAATGAATGGACTGATGGATGTATTTAAATGTAAATAAAATCTAGTGGCCTAGTGAATCTATTAAATATCTTTTGTTTTTCTTCTTATTAATTGATCATTTATCCTGAAGTCATCTTATGATGTTTATATGAGGTTTATTTTAACCGTCTTATCCTTGCTGTAAAAAATAGCAAGAAATTTGTTTTTCCAAGATGTGGACACTTCAGTGTATGTTAATGCATCTTCCTTGGCCTTCCGAGTTACCGTTTTGAAGATCAGAGGTTGTAGTCCGACAGTAACTGTGCACTACACACGTAAACCTTTCTATGCTCGATCACAGCTGAGCATCGAATGTGTTGGTACCATAAGACTGCAGTCCTTTGGAGTTCACAGAAGAGTATGTGCCGTCCTCGCTGAAGGCCCTCTCGAAGACCCGTCTAAGAGAAAGCTTGACTTTCTCTTTAAAGTCTTGCCCAATGAACACGTACAGGACAGGGTTCATGCAGCTGTTGATGTATGCCAAAGAGATGGCTAGTGGGTCTACCGTTCTGGCTACACTGTTGGCCTGTGGACTACCGTAGACCTCTACCAAGCCCAGTAAGTGATATGGCAACCAAGACATAAAGAAAGCCACAACGACAGCCAGCATAATACGGTATGCTCTTCCGGAGCGGAAGTGGCTGCTGCCGACTTTCCTGCCAATGAGGGTGTAGCACAGTGTGATTGCCAGCAGAGGTATCAGAAATCCCAACACAAACCTGCTGACTGTCAATGATCTGTAGGAGTCATCAATGAAGTCTTCATTGAGAAGGTCATTTTCATCCTCCATACTGGTATCAGCACGAAATGTGCAGAAGGTGATGTTTAGCACCTCGTCAGTTTCGAGCTCACGTAGGATCATTGTGGGCAGACTTAGGAAAAATGCCAAGACCCAGGCCACACCACAGCATACCCATGCCATCCCCAAACTACGATTATTCTGAGCCCAAACCGGAGTAACAACCTGGACGAAGCGATCCAGGCCGATGAGACTCAACGTGAAGACACTAGCAAACATGTTGAGAACAATAATGGCAGGCAGGACCTTACACATTACGTTTCCATACGGCCAGTAGTTGTCAAGGAGGATGTCAGCCACAGTGAAAGGTATGGAGAGGCAGCAGAGGAGGTCAGCAATGGCCAGGTTAAGGAACCAGGTGTTGTTTACAGTCCTCTTCATTTTCACACCAGCAATCCACACCACAAGGGCATTTCCAGGGACTCCAAGGGCACAGGTTAGACAATAGAAGACCACTGACAACACCCTGATGGAGTAAATCTTTTCCGACACATTATAGAAAGTGCCATTGTCAAAGTCGTAGTTTAGATGCTCAATATAGTCCGAGTCGTTCATTCTGGCTCCTTTAGGAAATGTTCCACCTTCACTGTTCCTTTTTAAACTAGGAAACACAGGTAAAAACATCACATCACATCCCAGTGTCAATATCCTCTCAGCTCTGTTAATCAAAACAACTCCGAACGTTTCGTTTTTGCCCTTCATTTTCATCTGCAACCCCCAAATATGTTCCTGTGGTGGGGGCAATTATAAAACCAGAGGGTCATTTGAAAAGGCACAGGCTATAAATATCCTTCAAAAACTGAGGAAGTAGCCAATCGCATTTCACTTGAACACAACAAAAATGCACAGACACTCCTGATGAATATCCTTTAAAAAATAGATTAATTAAAAAAGACAAAATAAATTAACCCTTAATGCTGAAATTCTAAAATGCTTTACATTAAGACCACATAAAAACGGTGAATAATGAAGAGAGCTGACTTACCCTGCCAAAGCGGGTGTGCTACAGCACAGTGTCGCCGCAAGTTCTGAAAGAAAGGAAACCCACAGGAAAAAGCAGCTGTGATGCAATCGGCCTCATCTAATCAGTTGTGAACAGAGCTGGTTTTTGCGTGATACTGATGGCAAACCATTAAAAAAAACAATAAAATAATGAAATGCATTCCTAAAAGGAAAATTTTGCTAAATTACATGTAACAAAGTAATTTAGAGTGGTGAAGGTCATAGGAATGAGTTGTCTGTAGATATACCCACACATTACTTCACAAAAAACGGTGAAGAGATCACTGCCTGATATCATAAACACTGATTTTCAGAGAAGGTTTGGCTCATAAATCCATTTATCCCCAGATACTATATCACAACTTTACAATCATAATCATAAACATTCAGAAGATGTGTAGATTCACTGACTGTTTAGAAATGTACGTAAAATGGCTATTTCTACAATATACAGTCTCTCACCATGAAAGGATGCAGAACAGATTCCCTTCCATGTTTATTACCTTGTTAATCTGTCAGACGTTGTCTTTTAAAAATAGATGTATGAGTGCTGCCAACATTGCTGCAGAGGTTGTAGGGGTGGGGGTCAGCTCGTCAGACCATACGCCGCACACTGCATCAAATTGGTCTGCATGGCCGCGTCCCATAAGGAAGCCTTTTCTAAAGATATGCACAAGAAAGGCCACAAACAGTTTGAAGACCAGCAGACTAAGGACATGGATTACTGGAACCATGTCCTATGGTCTGACGAGACGGAGATAAACTTTTGGTTCAGATGGTGTCAAAGCGTTTCTGGCAACAACCAGGTGAAAAATACAAAGACAAGTCTGTCTTGCCTACAGTCAAGCATGGTGGTGGGAGTGTCATGGTTGCATGAGTGCTGCAAGTGATCCAATCCAAGATTAAGGTTCATCCATGTCTTGGAAACCAGCAATACATTTAATATATTACTTTCTTTACATGACATATTGCTTAATCTAGAAGTATCAAATTTGTTAGATTATCAGGAGCTGGTCAGTGAAGTGTGACCAGAACCAAAACTAAACAGGGTGCAATTATGCTGCCCACTGCTGGAACTAGTTCCCCATGAAGGGCAACAGACTTGTTCTCCACTGCCTTCAGTTAAACAAAGGTTTTGTATTTAACTTAACAATATTTGCATGTAAATATTATAGTTTTGCCTGTATTCTTTTATTTAACTTTATTTAAACCATACTTGTATTGCTTACTTTATACTTTTTATCTATGTAAAGCACATTAAATGATCTGTTTATATATTAAAATGTTGTGTATATAAATCTGCATTGCCTTGTTGTGGCTAAAATGACAATGAAACATATTAGATCTAAACTGACAAACAGAAAGACCAGTGAAGTGAATCAGCTAATGAGCTTATCAGAATGAAAAAGGAAACCACAGAGCAGCCTTCACATCTCACACTACTTTTTCAACTTCCTATTTAATGAAACTGTAAAGCGAGGGTGATCTTAAGTAGGGCTAAACTAAGTTTTGGAAATGCTGCTCTGGATAATGTTCAATTCTTATTTACAGGGAGATCAGAGTTATCTACCAAGCAAAAGTCTACATTTAATATTTATAGCATATAATATTTATTATAGCAATGTAATAACGACCTAAACATTTTCAGTGTAGTTTGCAGTATAATTGCTATTTTGTAGGTGGTGGTGAACTAGTTCCAGAAACTGTTTCTAGTGGTAAAAGAGCAAAACTGACAAAGCAGAAACATTTCCTTCCTTTTCTTTTCTAAAATACTTATCCACAGCAAATCACTCACACCAAGTTTAGATAAAAGGCAAAACTGATTCAGGAAAACACAGCTTGCATATTCTGTAATATTTTGGGTATGCAAACTGCACTTCGTCTACTGCTTTATGACTATTCCTAGATGCTTGCTTTTCATAACAATGGCACTTGAAACCTATTTTGGCCATTCAGTGTTAAGTGCCTATTATTAACACCTCATTAACCATTAAGGCAACAGTCAAAGGTTAACTGTCTGTGCATTACTTCGTGCTAAGCAGTAAGACTGATCCTGTATTTCAGTTGTGAAAAACCCTAAACCTGGAGATCTACCGTGCTGTACATTATTGTGTTTCCACAACGATAGTCTGCCGTTTATACATTGATTTTGCAAACCTGCTATTGAACACGTTCACTAAAAGTATAATTCAGTTCAAAAAGAAGACATCCCTAAATGATTAGCTGAATTTAAATGTACTGTTTACTGCAGCAATTAACAGTCGAAAAGCAATGTAAAGGAAAAAATATGAATTGTAGTATATAATACAAGCTGGAAAAAGTTACATTTCACAGAAATAAAAAGGAACGAAAGTTTATTGTTGGCTGGGAAAAGAGAAGTTTTCAGTTCTCGTTGAACAACCGGAGGGTGGGGGTACTGAAGTACAGAGATGTCAATCATCCCTCTACATGTACATTCTTCAGTATATAATTAGCAACACTGAAATGCAAAAATTATTAGGCTTACCTTTTTTTCAAATCCTTCAAAATCAGATCCATAAGTGTCATCAATTGCGTCGTCAATTACCTGTGCTGCTTTGTTGTCATTGATGTCGCACGTTCATCTTGAATGTTGCAGACGTTGCTTCGGGAAAACCACGACCTGGTGCTTAAATTCTGCAGCGTAGTTCTTGCATTGTGGCATCATATCAGGATGTTCAAATTCTAATCAATTTAATTGTTTATGCTCAATTACGGTATAATTTTACATAGAGATGCAAAGGCTCCAGGGGCGAGTCAAGGTCACCTTCTACTTCTATTCTGTAAATTCAGTAATACTGACACAGCATGTGGCAGCTTATGCTAGAGTTTTTAAACACAAATGAGCATTTTCTGCAGTTCATAGATTGGGACGGCCTATTGAAATACATGTCTGTCAAATATGACACCATCAACTAAGCCAGGACTGAGGAAAATTACCAGACGACTTCATGAAATCACGCAGGGGTGAGACCTTAACTCTGCTAGATACACTCTGGCTCAGACTGGGTGATCTATATTCTAAAGTGAAGATTTAGAAGTCACTAGGAGAATGTCTGCTTATCAAAAATACACAAATTAAAAGCAGAGGAATGTGCTCCATTCACTCCATGTATTGCTCAATAAAAGTGGCATTATTTATGTATTTATTTATATAGCTTTTAAAAAAGTCAATCTCAGGCCCATGTTAGCAGCTGACTGAAGACGTAAACCTAAAGACAGTTAAAGGTTATTAAGCAAAAGACATAAAAAAAAAATCGCTAGCAAAGGAAAAGTGACACACTGGTCCCCTGTGCATGAAAACGAAAATGTCATGAGCATTGAAGGGCCATCACAAGATTAACTTAAAGGTTTCATGACAAAAGTCAGTCTTTAGTCTGCAACAAAACTTATGGGATCATCTCATGCGATCATCTAACAATACACTCAATGGTTACAATCACCAAAGGTACGTTTGGGGGATGGGAATCAATAAACAAACACTATCAGCAATAAAGCATAAGGGTGGAGCCAATACACTTTGGGATGGTGTTGCAACCAGTGGCACAAGAAATATTGTGAGGATGGTGAAAAGAGAGGAGTCTACTTAAATTCAGTCAAGATATAAAAAACATTAAAATCTAAAAAAAATAAATTAATTAATAAACTTTACCTCCTGACTTCAATATTGTTGAAAGCCTGTGGTAAGATCTCAATCAAGCCGAGCATGCAAAATGATCTATACATTGCAAGAAAAGTCTGAAACTATCCTACAGGAGTTAAACACCACTGGCTAAAGGTGTGGCCCAAAGAAATTGGTCTGTGTAAGTTTTGTTTTTCCCAAAGTAATAAAAATTGTCCATTCAAATTTGCAGAACTAGCTCAACGTTTCATTCAGAAATGATGATACATTTTGCACTTTTTGACTTGGGATGCACACATACATCAGGATTTTATACCAACAGTACATCAATCATATTATTGATTCTATTTATAGAAGTGAATAAGAAAACTCATAAAATACGCAAGAAGCAACTCTCACCAAAATTAAGGTGTTTATTATGTTAATTTGCCATTTTTAAATTTGAACTGCGTGTCAAACATCAATCAGCCTACTTTATTGCATGAGGAAAATAAAATGTGGTCATTCACGTTTTGGCAGAATAGTATATCTGATTATGTGCTTTAACAATAAAACTGTGAATAAAGGGTAAAAAAAGGCTCAAAAAAGAGGGGAAAAAAGTACCAATACCAAAACCTACAGCAATAACTTAAATTCGGAAACAACTTCAGTCCTTTAAGCGACTTCAGACCAAAGTGTCATTTAAAAGACACTCACCTCACCTGGAAACATTATACACAAACAGCAGAGCAATGATTCTAGCTATTTTTATATTCTATGTCCACCTTAAAAGATCCTCATTCAAAACGTTTTTTTCAAGGTTAATTCCTTACTTTCAAAAGCACACACAAAAGTGTAAAATGTTACACTACAGCTATCAGTACGTCATGTGTCCACAGAAATGTTCATCTTTACTTAAGGAAATACCAGACCACTGGATCGGTTCATGCAAGGAGCAGAAGTCATAAAACAGACAATATGTGGCAGTAAAAATGCGTATGACACTGGAAGTAATACAGGTGTACATGTTTCCCTAAAAATGAAATGCATTAGTACCACTAATGCTATCTCCACATCCCAAATATTCCACTAAAAGTGATTATCCAGGTCAAGTCAGGCAAGATACAAGATCTTGGCGCCAGTTTAAATTAAATATATACATAATTAAATCTGTACAGTACAAATTGACATACAATATCCTTTTAGAATCCTCCCTTGCACTCACAAATATCCAAATGTGTCTGCCACAATTCTACAAGCAAGGATACACAGCTTTACATTGGCTTCAACTACAGCAATTTCAACAGTTACCCCCCACCCCCACAGAGACAGACAAAAAAAACATGATACAAGCCAGTTAAAGTATTTTTCTGTATATTGACAATTTAAGGCCAACTGTCAAGAAAGTCTTTTCTTCACACAGATGTGACAATATAGGATCCACTCTCCGTTGTGTCTCCTTTAGAGTCTCTCTTTTTTACGTTACTGTTAACTGGAGTAGGGATCTGAGATGGCCTCGGTGTTGTGCTGTCAGCACTGCTCTTTCTGGGGCTTGGTGTATAATTAAAAGGACTAACCCTGGCAGCAACAGCACCACTAGGGGAGCTGTGTTTGCTGGAGTTGGTGGAGCTGAAAGGTGTACGCTCAGCAACTGCAATTTCATGAACTTCAGTGGCAATGTTTGGGTTGCTTAAAACAGGCTTAATATCAGTTACCTTTTTGTCAAGACTCTCACTACTTCTGATCAAGTTTAAATTGGTTTCTGAACCAAGGCGTCGTGTGGCAGCATTCTCATTTAATGTTGACTGCTTATGGTGCACTTCACCCAATTCCCAATCACCAGGATGGACTTTTCCAGGCAAACTATCAATGACTGGAGGTGTGTTTCCTGTTGGTGACTTGCTAGATCTAGGGTTATTAATGGGGCAATCTTCAATCCTCACCCAAACATCCTCACTTTTCGAAGACGAGGCACTCATATGATGTGCTGTGCCAACGTGGGACAAATCCCCAGTTGGATCCGGTAAATCTAGTGTCATTGATGGACTTGTTTCGTTCTCTTTTATTTTCCTCCACGTTCCTTTCCGTTCTAACCCTCCCTCCTTCTTCTGTCCCGATCGTTGTGGTGGATTGGCTGGCTGCCGCTCATCTTCACTTCGGCCCTTTTCACTCGACTCTGATGAGGCAGAGAGTATAGAGGAACTGCTGCCTGTTCGTTTCCAAGTACCGACTCTAGGGAGAGAAGAAGAATGCTTGCTGTGCTCCCTTTTCCATGTCCCTGCTCTGTTAATTGGAAGTCTTGAAGGGCTCTCTGAATGGGAACGGGAGATATCATGCCGTCTTAGTGATTTCCCATCTCCGTTTTCAGATGAGTTTTGGCTTTGAGGAGACTTTCTCCAACCACTTCCTTGGTAGGGGAGAGTGAGAGACATATCTGGTAAGGATGGGCTTGATACAGGGGTTTGTGACTGGCTAGGAGAAGAAGGGGATAATGATTCAAAAGAAGCAGACTCTTCTAATTTCCTTTTTAATGTTGGACTAGGGGCTTCTTTAATAAACGTGGACTGGCGTACAAGTCCAGGCTTTTCTGATCGGTCAGACTCGCTCCCACTTGACTTTGTAGATGACATTCGAGACAGCTCTGCCTTTTTTGAAGGGCCAGTAGCTCCATATTGATTTAGACTTTTTGAGGCAGATTCACTCCTGGGTATACCACTGGCACTTCTTGGTAAGCCACTCTGCTTTGGAGGCGTTTGCTGGCCCAACTGTCTTCCCGGAGAGGTGTAAGACATTCGAGTAGACCCAGATGTTTTTGATGCAGCGCTGGGAGAAACAGTTCTAGGTATTTGAGAGAGCTTGTTAGGTGGGGTCAGACCATTTCTACCAGGTGAAACAGAGGTGCGACCTGGAGACTGCATGGGCCTAGCGAAGGACTGCTGAGGTGGTCTTGATGGTGTAGAATCTCTGGATCCTGATCGAGATGATGCTTTACTTGATCCTCCTTGTGAGGCAGTTGTTTCTCTTGCAGGACTTGGATCTGATTTTGATAGTGGCTTCATGGCTCTGGGGGAGTTCCCAGAATTTGGTCCTTGAGGTGGGGGTTTTGTGATTTGGCCACGTGTAGGTGGCTTTTTTGGAATAGGGCTGGTACTGGGTGAACTGCTTCTCACTCCAGGTACATGAGTCATTGTCCTACCTCTACTAACCACATGGGCTTGTGCTTGTCGTTGCTGAGAAGCCATGCTCTCAAGACTGGGTCGTGGCTTTCCGGTGATCAGACTTTTATACACTTTCTTTCCCCCTTTTAAGCTTTTAGCAGCATCTTCTTCTTTCTTTTTAGTCTCTAAAGTGGTTTTTTCACCAGGTTTCAATATCCTTGGACCTTTATTGGCAGCTGGCTTGCTATCATCTTGACTTGCAGGCAGGTGGAAAGGGGACCCAATAGATATACCAGATTTGAGAGAAAGAATAGAGTCTGAATCAGATGAGCCTTGCCTTGACAAACTGGCTGCAGCCTGGTGGAGACTGCTAACAATTGAATTGGCACCTTCTTGAATGGCTTTCCAGTCAAATGACTCAGAGTCTGGTGATAAGGCTTGCTCTGAAATAGGACTGTGTGTATCTGTGAGATCTAGTATGAGGTCTGGTTCCTCTGCTAAAATCCCATCAGCCAAAACGCATTTCTCCCCCTTAACTCCTTGGTCATCATTCTTGCTTCTCGGTGGCTGCTTCTTCTTCTTTGGCATTGCAGAACTAATACACTCCTGAAGAAGGTCATCCTCAGAATCAATACTGAGAGAGCTAAGAGAACTATTTCGAGAGAAACATACAGGAGTATCCTCAACATGAAAGGCTTTTGGTGCATAACCGGAGGCTTGAGGCCTTGGCATTTCCACCTGAGTTGTGTCCTCTTTGAGAGAACAGTCCTTGTTATTGTTTTCCTGGTCAATGTCGCTTAACGAACTTAGAGATGAGTTTCTCGAAAAACATACTGGAGTGTCCTCAATTGAAAACTTTTGTTTTTCATCAGGCACTGTGCCTGTGTTTTCTTTTGATGGGAGTGAAAAACCTGGCTTTTGAAGAGGCTTGGTTGGGGCAGTCTGAAATGCTGTCACTCGGTTGGTGTTTCCAGACTGCTCAACATTGTTCTTTGAAGGCAAAACCTTTCTTTGTTCCTTATCTTTTCTCAGCTCAGCCTTTTCTTTAGATAGGTCAAGATCATCATCCTCAAAGTCAAGTGAACTAAGAGAATCATTACGAGAGAAGCAATATGGAGTTCCCTCAATTGGTGTGTAATGGTGCGGAGAATCAAAGGTAAAGCCTGGACGTGTTCTTTCCTCTGTATTTATAGGCTTATCTGCATACTCTCTGGGGGCAGCTTTGGGTTCTAGTTTTTTGGTTTCAGGGTTTTTATCAAGATATGATCCTGCTTCGGATAGGTTACTGGGGGCATCTGGACGTTTGAGCATTCTTGCTCTGTATTCACCGCTTTGTGGCATTGGTTTAACAGGTGACGTTGGTTTTTTCTTTTCAAAATCTTGTTGAACGAGACTGCCAGTAGCAGTAGGTGGCAGCTGAGGTGGATCCGACATTTTCTGCATTCTAAAAGGCTTGTGAATTTTACCTTTTGGCATTGCAGAGTTGATGCACTCAGCAAGAATGTCATCCCCTTCATTCTCAGCAGGAGCACCTTGAGAGTCAGAAGACACAATATCCTTTGTTTCTGCACTTTTCCCTTCTGGGGCAACGTCACGTCTGTGATTAGTTGCTTCTGCAATGGGTGCTGGACTTTCAATAGTAGCAAGTTCATTTGGAGGTGAATCAATAGTAAGGTCACTAAGAGATGTTGCTGTGGAAAAATTTATGGGTGTTCCTTCCACACAGTACACCCGTGGCATGTCCTCTCCATGAGATAGGGCATGTTTCGGTTGTTGTCCCCTGTTTTGTGAGGGAAGTAGTTTGTAAACAGGAAGTTGGCTTGGTTTACGGGCCACCGGAGGGGGTATCCTTGAGGTGGTTGGAGGGGTTTGTTTCTTCGGTTTCCTTGACGACTTTGTGGGCATTGCTGAATTTATACATGCTTCCAAGATCTCTATGTCATCATCATCATCCGAGTCATCTAAGAGGTCTTTCTCAGGTTCAGGAACCGCTGGGGGCTTCTCTTGTCCTATGGTTTCATCCTTCTCAGGTTCTGTGTCATGGTCATCCTCGTGAACTGGAGGCATTATCTTCAGTTCAACATCCTTTTGAATGAAGGGCTCATCTAGGCTTAGGGCACTAAGGCTAGAAGCACATGAAAATCCATCTGGTGTACTCTCTGTGGCAAAGTGTAAAAGTGTGTCATTATCAGGAAGTACTTGTACTTTTTGAACAGCAGCATTGACAGCTGCATGCCTCGGGCGTAAATCCTGTTTTTCAGAGTGTGGGGGCACAGTAGCTTTTTGTTTTATAGATGTTGAGCGTGGTGGTGGTGGTGGTGGTGTCTTGCTACGACTGGGAGGCATTGTTTGACCAGGGCTATCAGGCAAATCACTAGGACTAATTATTCCACTCACCATTTCGCTACCAAGCTCGCTCTGTACAGAGCTTGCAATGGAATGGCTCTCAAAACTGTCAAGAGAGCTGACAGATGTGCATCTGCTGAACATGAGAGGAGTCTCTTGCACATAATGTTCAGGGGGGCTTTTAGGAGTCTGGGCACCACTTTTGGAGGGTGATTTAGCACCTGATGAAAATTCCACTACTTTGTGATGTCTGGAACCTTCTCCATGCCCAACATGGTGTCGCGGGGGCTTCATTCTGACATAATGGCCTGATGACTGACTTTCAGTTGTGCGTTGATCAGGAATATTAGTGGATTCTTTCTCTGAAACGGGCAAAGTTGGGTAGTTGCTGGCTGCATTGACATTTCTCTTGCAGTTCTCCATTTCATCTTCTGACGACAAGGATGAGAGAGAGCTGCCTCTTGAGAAACAAATAGGTGTGTCCTCCACACAATAGGTCTGAAGTGTTTCTTGATTTATTGTAGGAGCCTTGCAAGCAGTCTTCTGAATAGCTCTTCCAGGTCCTGATCGAGCTGTGGATGGATGGAGTTGTTTTTGCCGGCTCTGATTCTTTATAGAGGACACTGAAGATGAACTGTCCTGGCTTAACTGGTCCTTGACAGAGCTCTGAGAAGACGATGCTTTTGAGTGACTAAACACTGCCTTCTTAGAAGCAGCATCAGAATATTTCAGACTGTAATCGATTGGTTGTTCCACGTGGTGATCTTCATTGTATTTCATGCTGTAATTGGTAGGCTGCTCATCAAGTTGTTCTTCTTCTGAATAGCGCTCACTGTAATTGGTTGGCTTGTCATCACCAAAATCATCCACAGTGCAAATTGTCTGGTTAATTTTTTTATTAAGTCCATGACTAGGTCCACTACTACTTTGCTCATTAGAGCCCCGTGATCTGAATCCTCCAGATATATCCTGTTGAACAAATCTGGGCTGGTATTTTTTTAGTTTATCCTCACTTTCCCCATTTCCATCTGTATACACTGGATATCCAGGGCTTTGAGACCTAGGTGGTTTCTGATCCGAACGTTTCAGTTCATCTTCCAGGGTCTTGGGTCGTGCCCATCGATCATTCTGACTTGGGCTTTGTCGACCAGAGTTGAGCTGTTCATCTGAATACTTCAAACTATAGTTAATCGGTGTATCTAGATCTCCATCATCATCCTCCATATGATTAGCATTATGTATCTTATGGGCAAGGTCAGCAGGATATTTTCTGTACACACAGCACTTGCCTTCATCGTCTTCAGAGTACGAGTCAACAGATGGTTTCATCTGGCCTCTTTTGCCATAACCATCAGTGCTGTTAACACTATTTAAACTGTCATTAGATGCTCTATACTCTAGTTTAGGCATTGGACAAGGTCTGACAGATGGGTCTGGTTTGCTGTAGTTGTAAATGTTTTGGTGACTGTGAACATTGGTCTGACGTCTGATCATGTCATCTTGCACCATATGAGGGTCAGTGGAGGATCCCACAGTTCTATCATCCAGGCCCAAGTGCATGCCTGGTACTTCATCCATTACCATCGCTATTTGTGCAGCAGTGGTAGAAATCTGCACTCCCAATCTTTTACTGGGGTCAGGGTCTGAGTGGAAGCCCCTTCTCTCCCTGTCAAGACTCCTGTCCATCTCAGCCCTGTCTGCATTTCCCCTATTCTCCCGTGAAGATGGACTAGAGAGCACTGGTGTGTTCATGTAAGGGGACCGAACACCAACACCACTAGTGTTATAACCATCTGACCTGCATACGCCATCATAATCACCATAGACATTGTGCTTGTGTCGAGGCTTACCCCTGTGAGAAGCTTTAGGACTTAAATTGTCTATATTGTCAAATGTTTCAGAAAGATGCTGGGCATCCAATTCCTCAATTAGTGCTTTCTGTTTTCTTACATGTAGTGAAGGTAGGCTAGATCCAGGAGACATTATGTTGGCATCCTTGTATTTGGCAGGACGATTGGCCATGAGGTTCCGTAAAGCTGCAGCACTACCCATTGCAATCATTTTGTGCTTGGAGTGAATCAGATTTTTCAACATACTGACTGCACCCATATCCCAAAGTGCTTCTTGGTCCTTGGCATTGCGAGCAGAGAGATTCCAGAGTGTCCCACAGGCATTGCTCACAATGGTCAAACTGTGAGACTTAAGGTGTTGCAGAAGTGTCTGGAGACAGCTGTTATCCCTCAGGATTTGCCTACAGAATGATTATAAAATGAGCATGTGTTAGCATTTCTGTAACTGAACTAGCAAACCACATTTCAAAAAAAGTTGGGGCAGTGTCAAATCCTATATAAGACCAATTACATTGACTTAACTGACAAATATACACAAAAATTCAGAACACTCAAAAAGTTTGGGACAGAGGCATGTTTACCATTATTACATCACCTTTCCTATTAATTAGACAAAGGATATTGTTGCAAGTGTGCTGCCAATGATTTTTCATTCTCCTGAATCCATGTGGCTATATGTATCACAATAGCATTACTATTTTCCTTCTGAAGGCAAAATGGTCTCACAAGAGCGGTATTTGTTTCTGTCCTACCTGGACTGAGATTTCTCCAGAGTCCCTAAAAACATTCACAGTATTGTGTGCTAAAGATTATTTGTGTTGAGAAATATTGTTTCTTCTAACCTGTAACTGAGCCTTCGTTTGAGCCAGTGGCAATGCAAATTTTATACACATTTATCATGACCTCACCAGTTACCAGTTCATCTATTTGTTTTTCAAAACAATCATTTATATAAACTTTTTTTTATTCTAATTTTGCCAATGTACAAACCTGACTTGACTGTGCTGCACATAAATTCAAAATTAGATTTACAAACAATAATAAATTGATAAATCAAAACATTAAGTACTTTCTTTGTACTTGTATCAGTTAATTACGAGGTAAATTAATTTTTTTGTTTTTCCAAAATGTGCCAGACATTTAGTTTGTGAGAATAGCAACAATCTGCAAAAAAGGCAAAAGAACATCACTTCACCTGTGCTCCTCATTTGTGGCTATAAGACTTGATACATTCCTTAAGATGCCGCCACCACTTTCAATAATGGCAAGGGTGTTAGTTTGGCTTCTGTAGGTCAGCGTGCTGACTAAAAAGGCCAGCGCCCCAGCAACGGAACAGATATCCGCTTTGTTTTCAGTACAGTGAGCAGATAAGTTCCAAAGGGCACTGAGGACGCTTTTTAACGTAGATTCCTATAAAAGAAAATTAATAAAATATTTGTCCAACAATGTAGGCATGTTATTATAAAGAATAATGACCCAAGTATACTTCTGAAAACTGCTATTATTTCAAATTAAACAGTCTGCATAAAGGAACCTACCTTTTGAACCTCAAGGGCACACTCCATTAGGGCCCTTACGCTGCCAACCTCACGCAATGTTTTTTTACTGTTCACATCCGCACGCCAAGAGAGGTTTCTTAAGACACTGGCAATTACCTGAATGAAGACAGTGTTTTGTCTTTTAACCCTTTTAAAATTGTTAATCAAAATGGATGTGTAAAAGGTATGAAAATATCATGGATGTTTGTGATAATAAACAAGTGTACCTGCTGCAAATCCTCACTCTCAGACTTCAACTGAGCTACCATGGCTCTCATACAGCCCTTCATAGAACAAAGTGTAGCCTGAAAAAAACCCACAGAGAAAATAAATTGTCATAACAATTGACATTCAGTTCAGTTCATAAGACAAAACAAAAAAACAATTTGCAAGCAAAATGTAGCAAAGAAAGCTATGTCAAGCTTTTATTTCTTGGAATTGCAATGGCTTTCAGATAACAAAACCCAAAATTCACTGTATCAGAAAAGGAGAATATTGTGAAAAAAAAAAAAAGGAAAGAAAAAAAAAAAAAAAAAAGTTGAACTTTAAGTCATGATGTCATATCCTAATCGGCAGATTAACTCAAAACCCCTGTAAATGTTTCCAGAACCTTTAAATTGTCTCAGTCTGGGTCAGGAGGCTACACAATCATGGGGAAGACTACTGACTTGACAGATGTCCAGAAGACAATCATTGACACCCTCCACAAAGAGGGTAAGCCACAAAAGGTCATTGCTAAAGAAGCTGGTTGTTCACAGTGTGCTGTATCCAAGCATATTCATAAAAATTTGGGTGGAAGGTAAAAGTGTGGTAGGAAAAGGTACACCAGCAACAGGGACAACCACAGCCTTGAGAGGATTGCCAAGCAAAATCCATTCAATCAACCTGGGCTTCCATTACACCTCAGCAGTGCCACAAGCTGATTGCCTCCATGCCATGCTGCATTGATGCAGTAATTCATGCAAGAGGAGCCCAAGCAAAGTATTGAGTGCATAGGAATGAACATACTTTTCAGAAGCCTGACATTTCTGTTTAAAATAGATCTTGTGGTATAATGTTTTTGAGACAGTGAATTTTTGGGTTTTATTATCTATTTTATTTTATTTTTATTTTATGTATTAAGACAATGATAAAAATAAAAAAAACGTGACATTTTTCACTCTGTGTGTAATGAATAAATATAATATATGGATTTCACGTTCTGAAAGGAATGACAAGAAATATTTGACTATATTAAAATTTTTGAAGATGTAGCTGTATATTTAACTGTTTAGCCAATAATGCAACTGCATGTAGTAATGCATATGAAATCAGTTCCTAAAACATGTGAAGGGGGTTCAGTTAAAAACAAGCTTTAATCTATTGAACAATAAAAACACCAAAAGTACAGTAAACTTCGTCACCTCTGCTATATATTGTACAGTATACAGAGAGAGCAAAGAAAGTGCCTACAGTTTGGCAGTGCAGATAAAGAAACAAGGCACATAAAATAAACATATAAATAAAAATAGATATAAAAGAGTAAACTTAGAATTTAAACTAGAGGTAGCCTGAAAGGTAGTGGTGTGATATGTAAAGTGCATAGTGGGGTGTCAGTTAATGATCAGAGTGTGCGTAGGGGAAGTGGGCTAGGTAACATGGTATTGGACATTTGGGCAACAATAAATTAAGAAAGCCTAAAGCAAAAAAAAAAAAAAAATCCTATACTGTGCACTTTGCTTTGTTTTCTTTGCTGCTCTTTCTGCCATAACACTGAATTTCCCACTTGTGGTACAATAAAGGATTATCTTAATTGGATGGTCCACATTTAGAAATTAAGTCATGCAACTACATAACCTAAGTTTTTCCAGTGGTCATCGTGAGCCATGGTTAATTTTTTGATGAAATGAACCAGTTAAACAGAAAGGAGTCAACAGATCCTGTTCAGCTTGTAAACAAACAAAGAAATAAATAAAACTGAGAACTCTCTACCTTGTTGGCTACATCTCCAAAGGTTAGGTTAGTGAGAGCCATGCCAGCATATCTTCTTAGTGTAACACTATAGTGGTCACTGGTGAGGCCATAAATCTCACAGTCCACCTGCAACAGTTCACCTATTGCTTGCAGTCCACCTATAAACAAAGGTCAATCATTTAGGCATATTTTAAAATATTCTTTAAAAAAAAAAAGAAACAAAAAAAAGGAAATTCAAAAAGGTCAAAAGGAATGGAAGTTAACAGGGAAACTTACCAAGTTCATTCATTGCATGTCTATGCTCCTCATCAAAGGACAGCTTCATGAGAACACAAACAGCAGGGCAGATCTGATGCTCCACAGGAGAAGGCACTACAATCATTTTAATAACATTTCATTTTTGGTCAAAAGGAAATGAATAATAATAATAAAAAAATTAAAAGGTAACATTTACATTGCCTATGTACATAATGGAGTACAGACCTCACTTTACAAAAAAATGCAATGTACACATTTCTACATACACCAAGGCTACATTGCTGAAAAACTAGTGTAGTCTAGTTTCACTGAACTAGAATTAAAATAAGTTAAACCCATTACACCACTACAAGCTGTTCTGACCAGCAATGGTGTAAGATGCCATATGAATTCTGGTCTTACTTGGGTTTTTATCTTGGTCGACACCACGCTCATGGCTCTCTTGCCACTCCCAGCAAGTCTCGCAGTAAGCCCTGATTTGCTCCAGGAGGTGGAGCACTCGTATCTCCCTCCGGCCACGCTTGTCATCTGGCTGTGAGTGGATGATGTTATGCAGGGCAGCGCTGGCCCTGGCACGGGCTTCTTTGCTGCCTCGGGAATTGCCCAACAGTACAGAATCCTTGTCATTGCCGTGAAGAAGCTGGATGAGCAGTGGCAGGCAGCCAGATTGACGCATGGCTATACAACTGTCTTGAGAGCTGGACATGGCTAGGAGAGTGCGGGACATGTCGTCCTTGTCATGGGTCCCCAGCATAGACAGCAGGGAGTACACCATTTCCACCTGGTTGTGTAAAAAGGGAGTTAAGAGTTCTGGTTTGGTTCTCACACATAAGCAGATCATTTCTTGATTCTTGAACTTGGAGCTTCCTCAAAAAGCTCAGGATGAGATAATAGCACTATTATAAACAGAAGGAAAAGTGACCAATTAAGCCACTGGGAGGAATTTATTTCCCTATACAAGGCCCAATCTTGTGCATTTAAAAAAAAAGTTATTAAAAGGACAATGATTTTAATCAAAACATCAACATGCTTTAAGGTTTGCTTGTTTACCTTGGTGCCCAAATGGCTGGTTAGCCTCCGTGGAACAGAGTAGCTCCCTCCACTGCTCATCTCACTGGCTGTGTCGTGATCTACACGAGAACTTAAGCCCTAGCGAAAAAAAAAAAAGTGTGAGACATTTTATTTACAAGATTACAAATTTGCATGCCTTTCTCTCAGAATATCAAAGGAAACATTTGCTTTCTTAACACTGTAAAGTAACTGAGGTCCATGAGTCACGCTTGATCCTAGCACCTAATCCAATGATGTATCACTGACACCATCTGTCTGAAAAACACTACTGAACCTAGCGGCAGAAAGCAAGGGAAGCGCTGGAAAATCCAAAGAAGCCCATTTCTGTGTTGGGAATTTTAAAGCCCCACTGGGTTGTTATGCCCAGAGAGACCAACGCTGCCAGGACATTTGCATTCATAACATTAGCATTCAACACACCCAAGGCTCCTGGCGCGGAGTGAAAACCTTTTAAAAAGCACTTGCTTAAGAAAGTCGTTTGTTCCCACTGCCAAAATTACACCCAAACAGAAGCCATTTCTTTCAACAGGGACTGCATCAAATCCTGCAAGAGGGCTACTTCCAACTGTTTTCTTTACCTGAGAGCAAGCTCCACTCACAATGCCGGGGTCTGGTGATGCCTGGGCGCCTTCAGCTTGGGCTACAATGTCATGCTTGGCCTGTCAATGAGGGAGAGGACAAATTAGAAAGGATCCGAGGAGAGACTTCAAAAAGAAGATACAGAAAAAATGTCAGGATGGAGAGAACACCATACCAGTAAGGAGGAAAGAGGGTGTGGAAAAGGGAAAGAACAAGTGTGAGAGACTAAAAAAAAAAGTCACTTCATCATGCAAGAGAGGGGAGCAGCAGTCAGGAAAGACATCCAGTAATGAGGGCCAAACAGTACTGGTATTTTAAAAGAGTTGTCTCCTCACTGAGGAACGGGTTGGGGTGTGTGTGTGTGAGAGAGAGAGAGAGAGAGAGAGAGGGAGAGAGAGAGAAAGACTATAGTCACTAGGCTAGAGCAGCTGCAGGAGCATCAGGCTCCCTCTCCCTGACCTACATAAACTGCTCGTTCAGCCTGCAGGATTAAAAGCAACAGAGGGGGAGGGAAATGAAATGCGTCCAATAGGATTTGTTCTCAGAAAGGGGACCACATGCGCACCAACACTTGCAAACTGGGCAAAAATGGCACACAGAAACATGTGCACATACATGGTCATATAGCCACATCTGTACTCTTGCGCATACATATGATTTACTGCATTCTGTAACAACATAATCCCACATGGATAATCCAGTACTTTGCACATATTGAATCATCCACCCACATCAAGCCTGATGGACCAGTACAAGCTCATCTAAAAGCTAGGTCATTCTCATGTCTGCTCAGTCTCATGCTCGGTCACCCAAATAGTTGACACTCAGCACACAAGCTCTTTCAATTAAAAATGTATGCTGACTGTTAATGGATGTCCCTCCACAAGCGATAAGGCGCAATATCACTAGTCTACGATTGTTACAAAAATACAAGGTTTTAAAAAATGGAATAAGTGGATTAAAAGTGAAATAAGAAACTGATACTGAAATGGAGCCGAGTGGCCAAGAGAAATAAGGAGATTAAGATACTTTAGAGGACTAAATGCTTAGACAACATAACCCCATGCTGCTAAATCTGATCAAATCTGAGATATCTACCCTAGTGCTAGTCTGTCTGTTTTGACTAATATATGTGAAGAAAGGAGCATCCCAACAATCATTTTACAAGTAACTCATTACTGCTAATTCAAGCTGAGCTGCTCTAATAAGGTCTAAGTACACTACAGGCAACCTGCTGTTTTCCTCCTTCGGTGGACAGATGCATTATGGATGCTGACTGCTGGTGCTGTTGGGAATCATATAAAGTACCTCAGCTTCCGCAGGCTGTGACTGTAAGTGCTGTCGAATCCTCAGCATATCCTTCTCTATCTGCTGTATCCGCGCGACCCGCACCTACAATATAATATAATATACACCAGGAATCAAAGGAAGCAGAAAAGTCATTTAGGAATGAGAAGATAACCATCTACTCATTAATTCCTTCATTAAAGCCCATACAAGATATAGACGATATTTTAATATTCTTCATGCAGTACACAACAGCATGCAAAGCTTCATCTGAGAGAGTAAATCGCTGTTTGCATAGTTACACTTCCACGTTCTGCAACCTGCCTTTACAAAGTACATTAACATTCATACGCATTATGCTCTAGTATTCAGTCCATGATTAGCGCACTTTACTAGATGTAAAAACTGAAGGAGCAAATTAAATGGAGAATCGCTAGCTACATGAACCAACAGTCAATTTAAAAAAGCTTTACAATGATAAGTTAGTAAATGTACTAACAAATGTAATTACTACAATTAAAGCTCATGCATGTAATGATGGCAAATATTTTTAAAACATGAACGAGTAGCAGCATATAACTAACACGAGTCTCTCTCATAGGTGTTTGTTGTGGGATGAGGTGTGTTTCATAAAACGCAAAGCATTGTGGCCTATGTGGTGTTTGGTGCAGGAAAACAGGTGGAAAAGAGGGAGAGTGAGTTGCTTTCTGGGAGTCTTAGTTCAATAGTGTCTAACGTTCCAAAACATTAAAATCTGCAGTGATGTGATTCGGTTTAAGACTGGACACTGCAGTTAGAATGAAATTTCATGCAAACTGACAGTTCCATGAACTTTCGCTTGCAAACAAATTATGATTTGACAGCTGCATTTGTACTCTAATAGTGTTCAAATTATAAGAAAAAGCAACTTCTCATAAAAAAACAAACAAACAAAAAAAAACACCACTACACACCGTGCACTACAATAAAATGTGTCCTCTGCGTTTAACCCATCACACGTGCACACATGGAGCAGCGGGCAGCTATCAACAGCGCCCGGGGAGCAGTGAAGTGGGGACGGTAACTTGCTCAAGAGTTCCTCAGTGGTGCCCGAGCTGGGACTAGAACCTGCAACCTTCTGATCTTAGGGGAAAAGTCCTAACCACTAGGCCACCACTGCCCCACTTTTTATGTATTTATTTATTATTTTTAAACATTACAGTTTTTAAAACAAAATAGTGCCCACAGCAAAAATAAGTATTTTTAACAAACACAATTTTACATGCATTAGGTTGATACTTTAGAACAATCTGATGCATCAATACAGATTGATTGTTACACTTTTAGAAGCTAATCTGGAAAAACATTAAAATTAATGATCTTTTTTTAAAAATGAGCAGGTTATTTGGCATAAAAGGAGCCTTGTAATGAATAAGCATATTTAAGTGCAGCAAAGACTAAAGATGCAAATATTTCAGTCCCTATACTGATACTGGGGTTTTAATATCAGGTTTGACTTTGCTTTCCAAACTTTGTAAAACAAAATGTACATACCCATAAACTGAGGCAATGAACAATAATTGTGTACCAGAAACTGGGTAAAATTAATCAATTAATTAATAAAAATGTATAGTTAGTATGTACATGCACACATTTATTTAATAAAAAAAATTATAATTTAATTAATAAATCTGCATAATAAATTAAGGATCAGTTAATTATTACCAACACTCCATCCAGCTCAGTGCATCCCTAGCTCAGGCTTCCATTTTCTCTTATTTTGTATTAATAAAAAACAAGGATAAGACAACATTTATATAATCTTAAATTTCTAAATTCCACCGTTTATTTAGGTTTGGATAGACAAGTCTTTTTCCCCCTAAATATTTTTTCTAAAAAGTTAGAGAGGATTCTTTCAGTAGTTTTGTTGTGTTAGAGATGTTAAACTGCAGTCTCTGTGGCTGACCTGTGCCCTCTTCTCCATGTCTTGGCAGGTGCCTAGTTGCTCCTCCATTGCTGCACGGATCTGTCGAGCTTCATATTCCAGTTGTCTGCGAGTCATGTCTGTCTGTAAGGAGAACTGAAGAAACAATTCACATACAGAAATCAATTTGTGAATGCAAAATTTTTCCAAATTCTGAAATAAAGGACTGGCAGCGAACACTTTGTTTTCCTTATTATAATCTTACATTCTCAGTCAGTGGCAAGCTGTCAATCCTTTTGGTGAGGTTTTGCAATTGGGCGTAATACCAGTCCTTTTCTTTCTCTTCTTTCTCAAGTTCAGCCATTAATAAAGATCTAAACACAGGGAAAAAAATCAGCAATGTTTTACATAGTACTCCATGACAAAAATAGTGTCAAATGAGAATTAATAAAGTAACAGGAGACCAGGGGAGCAGGGTTAGATCTTGCAGTTAAATATGATCTTAGTTTAAATCCAATTATAGATTAAGACTTCTAGAAGCCCTGTCTTCATGGGGAACCTTAGACAAAGTTAAACAGAGACTAATGTATCTTAAGCAGAATTAGGGGGAAATATGGCAAAAGTGCAAACCCCTGGCTTAGTGAGAGATTCATTTGTGAATGGGGACAAAGTGAAGTATTTTATTTAATCAACTGTGAATGAAATCATTTGTGACATTTTTCAATTAAATATTACTTTTCTTTGAACTATTTGCTTGCAGCAAGTCAGCATTCACACTGTGGAATCAAAAAACTCTGAAATATTAACAGTTAAGTATAGGTGGGCAATATAAAAAATATTTATCTTCATTGTGCTTTTATGAGAATATTGTGATACTGTTTTTTAATATAACTTCTTTTTTCATGTCAAAGAGAGGAGCATTAGGTTTGTTCAAGTGAAGTGAAGGTATTGTGGTGTGAAAAGCACAAACACATATCAAACACATCATAGAATGGCCACCCTTCTCAAAAAATTAAGAATTATTTGACTGATTACTTTGTCTAAACAGCTTTTGAATATTTCACTTTATCCATCATAACATGCACATACAATTACCTTCATATCTTTTAGAAAGACATTCTGATAACTTAGCACATTTTTTCTTTTTTTCAACATAGATGACTTGGAGTAAGTCAGTCATCTCTTTGTGAGCATGCTACCGGGTTAAAAAACTGAACATGATTATTATTGAGCTTTTAAGGATTAAATTTATTGTATTTTCTACCTGTACTTTTATTTACCTGTCAGTTGTAAGAAAACAAGTATGACATCTATAACTATAGCCATATTATAGCAGAACGGTCACTGATAGCTGCTTGGATAATTTACTTTTTTCAAATGTAGTACAGGCACTCTGTCTATCCCATAAAAAAACAAAAAAACAAAAAAAAAAAAACATGCCAGTTGAAGTGCAGCCAAAACTAATAATGAACACTGACGAACAAAGATCAAACAATAACATTAACATTCTGCTCACAATTACATGTTGATCCAATTAGCAGAACAGCACACTTAGCATTACTGTTAGTACTCAATTGTTACCACTTCTTTAAGCCAATATATTATATAAGATGATTGTGCTTTAACCATAATGTAACTACACTTAAATTTGTTGCTGGACTTGTTTTTAAAACCAACTCCGAGGGCACGGATCTCATTTCAATTCACATGACAAAGGTTAAAGCCCAGCCCCCTCTTCCCCAGCTTTAAAAATTCTGAAAATCTACAGAAATAAACTATTTTGGATACACACATCCTGTTGTCAGGTAAACTTAGTAGACTTAGTCATGTGGTTTCTATCCCTCTTAAATGCCACCATAAAGTCTGAATTCTGTCCATATGTGTCCCTTTTCTTTTTAGATAAGAGTGTCACAGCAAACTGAACAATCATGTCTTGTCTGACTGACTACAGATTTAACATAAGGAGATGATTATGTAAATTTTTTGTCCAAATGCAGGTCATGTGACATACCTCTCTTTTTCCAGTTCCTCTAGGTATCCAGCACTGTCTCTTGCCCCATTGGCTACACCTCTCCTGGAGAAGGACCCCATGGGGCTGGGGCTGGGACTGGGACTGCTGTCTGCAGAGCGGCCCAAGCTGGAACCCTGCATGGAGGCTTTTTGTCTCAGCTTCACGTTCGGGAAACTGCTAGGGTCCAAGCTCATTTCTGAAGAATTGATTAAAATAAAAAAAAACACACACAAAGCATTAATTTTGCCTGGTGATGTTAAAAGCTATGGAGCACATTTTCAAATAAAAATATATAAAGAATCAAACTATTGATGTCCAGATCTTACACAGTCTTTAAATAACTCAAAGGATTATATAGGGATTTAATATAGGGGGACAGCTCTACATCCAGCGAGAGAATATGTGCAACTTTAAATCAAAATGAGTAACATTTCATACCTTTAAGTCTCTCCAAAAAGTCAATCTGGCCTTGTGAATCATTTGAGTCTTCTTCAATACTTCCTTGCAGCTGCTTCAACACTTCCTGCAACACAAGTAGACCATTTGTTGTCTTTCTTCTATACGTTTTCTTCCCACACTGATGTGATAAATATAAAATGTCTTGCATGTTACATGTGTCCGTACTGATCTTTAGATCACAGAGATAAAGCAAACGGGGATATTTTTGGCTCTTTTCACCTGTAGGTTAAAGTGGTTGGGATAAGAAAACCTCCCTCAATGCTTTGAAGTGCCATCAAACAGCTTCTCTGTCAGAAGCACAAAACTGCTTTGAAGTTCTACAGATGTGTTCTTGCTAATTCTTTCATGTCGTGATCGAATGTTAGATGTGTTCCCGCACTTGAGCTGAAAATTGCCGATCAAGTAGTTTGGTTTAGTGTGCCACTGAACACAATATACTGAGGCATTTTTGGGGCTTTAAAAATTTATTTTGATGACAGGACTGACACACACACACACACACACACACACACACACACACACACACACACTTAAATGTGTCTTGTAAATATGAAAAGCTTCAACAAAAATAGGCCTTTTTAGAGACTGATTTCTTTCCCAATAATATATCAAATTAACATAGATCATCAGATGTCCATCTTCAGCTTACTCAATTTTAGGCTACTGTGAGACAGAGCTGGGCAATTTGATGATATTTATCATTATTCTAATAAATTGTGGTCAAGATTTTTTCTGCACATAACTTGATATATCATCTGTACCTAAACACAGGCAAACCTATTTAATTTCAAAGACGATCATTGGTCTTGCTTAAGTGAACTTATTTTTCTGTGGTTTGAGAAAAACTGAATAAAAATGATAGAAACTCAGTACATTGATTTTTTTATCATTTAATGGTGTTGCTGCTTTTTAGTTTGTTCCATCTTAATAGATGATAGAAAACGTTCATAATGACAATCAGGAAATTATTTCCATATCCCCCTCCTTTAGGAAAAATCTAAATGAAGTAATATAACACACATGCATATTACCCTACTGTTAGTAATGTAACATGGGAAGTTAAGTTAAGCAAAGGCTTGATTTGTTAAGTGAGAATTCTTTATCTTCAGTTTTAAGGAAATGCTCACTGTTTTTCAAGCCACAATTGTTTTTATTCTGTAAGATGATCACAGTTGTACTTATCTGCTGCCCTCTTCAGGTTAAGACATTAAGTGCTTAGAATGAAGCCTTGAAAAGGTAAACATAAATTTTACAATAGTAATTTGTCAGTCATTTTTAATTGAGGACATTATTGATGATGCTGAGGTTCAGCTTAACAATTACACCTTTCCAGAAGAACTATCTATGGCCTACATTTGTCCCAAAGAGATAAGAAATGCTCATTCACAAGCATCCAGACAATGAGGGAGGAGCCAGATCATATAAATAGAGCAATTTAATGTGTGTCCATCAGGTAATATGGACTATAAATGGATTGCGTGGTAAGACCAGAAATCATCTGTCAAAGCACCAACACAAAGCACTGGGTCAAGAATCTCAGAAGCTCTTGACTCTGTAGGACCTACCACCAAAATACAAATCTATATTGCTTACTTAGACTAAATTTTTAATCACTAACTAAATTCACCAAGTAAACACACAGTTCCACTTACCACAGAGCACTGCCTGTTCAGAGGAAAGCATGTTCTTATTTCTCTCCATCTTCACAGATGATCCAAAGCTACAATAATCCATTAACATCTGCCATTTGCAATACTATCAGCATAAAATCTCCTTCACAGAAATGAAGACCAGTGAGGCGGCTACATCCAGCAGCTCTAGCAGCTAATCCAGGGAGAAGGCAGAAGAAAAAAGCTCTTGGCAACAAGGCTGCCTGTCAGGAAGTAGCTCTTTCCTCCCATCCTATCCAGCAAACCCACAGCCTCATGGAGAATACAGCTGCTTCCCATTCAGAGAAAACGCCTCCCCTCCCCAAAGACCCAGGGTCAGGGTGGCTGCAGCCCTATGCCCCTGCAGACACACATCGCTGGGCCGGCTGAAAGACGGACACGTCAGAAATGGAAAGGTCGACCAGAAGAAACCAGTTCATCTTTTTAGTCAGGGACAAACAAAACCACAAGAGTGATTTGGAGACTGTGACGTGAGAGTCCCCCCCCGTCCCCCCCCGTCCCCCCCCCCCCAGCAAAATG